>VXBO01000274.1:231940-245235 GCA_013400135.1 Rhinoptilus africanus | reverse complement strand
GAGTTTCAAAAATGTTTCCCCCCCCCCCCCCCCATCAGAAGTTCAGGGTCATGTCATCATAGTGATTTCTATGTGAGTTGATTGGCTTTTACAGAATATGCTCTACACTTCAATTTTTTAAGCAAAGGAAATAGCATCAACATCATTTAATAAACCTTTGACCATAACAATCTTGCTGATAATCTTTGTGTATAATATGAGTATCTTTATAAGGCCACAGTTCATCTTTTGCATAACTCCACATGTGGCTTTTCAGACATTCAAGCTGGCATCTGTCTGTGTCATTAAATCTAAAATGATTCAAAACTTCCTATCTTAGCCTAAGCCTTCATCTATGAAAACCACCAGTGTAATTCTTTTCTTGATTCCAATGAAAAGCATATGGGCATCACTGAATGCTGAAAGCTAAAGTCTATCATGATCAAATTATGGCTCTCAGGAGAAGTTAATGGTAAAATGTTCTTAAAAATTCACAAACAGAAGACATAAAGGGTATGATTATAGCTGAAAAAGTTATAACTGACCAAAGCACCTCAGCTCATTCTTACAAATTATTTTTATCCCTCATTCTGCACTGATATCTACAGAGGTACATCAAGATCTGCACAGTTTCTGTAACAGAATATGGACATTAAATTATTTTTTTTAATTGTTTTAAAATATATTTCCCTTATTCTAATATGAAAGTGGTTGTATTCAGAAGTTGGTGACAAGGATATTTGGGTATATTTGCTCCTCTTTTGTTCCCTATCTGTTTCTTCTCACTTGGTTTTCTTGTGCTGGCATTTCCATGTTATTTCAGAGGGAGTATCTCTATTCAGAATTGTTGGTTTGTGCTTGCAGAAACAAATATTAACAGTGGATGCCCATCACCTTTAAAATTCATCTCCTTGTCTTTACAGTGACTATGCTGTTAGGCTATGCTCAGTGACAAAAACACAGCAATATTTTACACCAAAATTTGGGAACCACTGGGTTTGCAAAGTCCTGTCCATTTTCCTCAGAGTAACCCTCCACCTTTACACCTTAACCACTAGAGTTCCATACTTTCTATTAGTTTCCAATATACAAATCACCTGTGAAAATTATTTCTCATGCCATATACACTCACACTACTAAATTTGTTTGAGTGAAGAATTAAAAAAACCCCAAAACCTAAACCTCTTCAAATCTGCATACTTATACAAGACTTATTGGGAAATGAAGATTTGACACTGTTTGTGTATTTGTTTTCAGATAGATTGCCTGGTCTTTAGGCTGTAGCAGTAACCATTCAGGATAGAAGCGAAACATCACTTTGGACATTGAGCAACTGTTCAGCATTCAGTAGTTACACTTTGTTATCTAGAATATTTCTAAGATGCATGCATCCTATCATTTTGGGTAGTTTTGTGTGAGCCTTCCAAGCAATATCGCCTCTTCTGTCCTCCATTTCATTTGAGCAACTAACAAAATGCAGGCTGTTGTAGATGATCCCCATTCAAAGAAGGCGGCAGTGACAGACTTAGACCTTTTGTGATGTGTTCTAGTTTACTTGCAAAGAGCCTCGTAGGCCAGTATCCTTGCATACGCTTCTTGAGAGCTGAAATCTCTTCTACTGGTTGTAATTCCCTGTTTTTTTCAGCCAGCACTCACAGGAGCTCTCATCTAACTTTCTCAGGTGATTTTGACAAGTGCTTCCGCAGTGACATATGGTATTTTCATGCTCCTTTCTCTTCCTGCTTATTCCTTTGTCCGTTGGCTATACAGACCTTCACAAATATATACCAGAAGACTCCTCCTAACATACTTTTTTGGTAGGGAAAACATATCTTNCTGGCAGGGGGGTTGGACTAGATGATCTTTCGAGGTCCCTTCCAACCCTGTGATTCTATGATTCTATGATTCTATGATTCTATGATTCTATGATTCTATGATCTTAGTTGAAACCACTTTCTGCTGGGATTTTTTACAAAACAGCTGTAGACTCACAGTTTTCCTGGACAATTTTTGGTTTCAGATCTGCTATTCTGAAGTGGTGGGAAACTGCATAAATATCTTAAGGATGCTGAAACACCCCAGGACAGTCCTGTGACTTCACCTGGAAATGGAGAACACAGTCTTTAGTATGCCTTTTGCAAATCTGTGAGATCAGCACCAAAAGATGTGCTCTGTAGAGATTCCAAGCGCTTGTCATCAAAATCATGTCAATAAGCTCACACTCCACAAAGCACTGGGGAGGCAGAGGTTGCTGATGCCTAAGACATCTCTACGTGCTTTCTTTTCTGTAGGTTTGGATCTGCACATCTCTTGCTTTTCACAAGACATCAACACCTCAGGTTTTGCTGGATGAATGAGTCATACAAAAATATTTAATGGAGGTCCACTTGTGCTTACGGAATATCACAGATTCTTCATTATCTAAGTAATTTTGGTGCCTCAGGTGCTATAAATTCATTCTTCTGAACTGATTAAGCTCAAATAGATTTTGAAGGTTGCAAAAAACATAGACTGGAAAGGTAAAATTTTGTGAAATATATTCCCTTGGTAGAGCTAATGGTTGCCTCTCTTTCTGAGTTTTGTAACTCCAAACTGAATACTTCTATAATAATAAAGCAGAAGAATAAAGACAATGTACCAGCCTGGAACTAAAGGAAAGCTAACTTTTTAATTAAAGTACAATTTAGATAGTGATTGTACACCGATTTGTCAGCAATTAATACTAATATTTTAAGATTATTCAGGAGCTGCCCAGTGTTGCTTCTCATAAGCCTAAAAAAAGAGTATTTAATGCATAAAATCCTTCCTCAAGACAAAGCAAAAGGCATTGGTCTTGACTCTTGTAAAGATTATTCAGTGTTGCATCATTTTCAAAAGTAAAATTTCAAAATCACAAATTATGTATTAATTACATTTGTTTGCAAGAGCAACCATTAACACACAACTTTTAAACGTCATTAATTGGCTTTTAGGAATAAAATTATGGGCGCAGAATGAGTCATAGTGGTAAAGTATCAATCTCTGTAATGATAATGTCACTAAAGTCGTCCTCTCTGCCCCATTCATCTTTTTCAGGAAAAGCTTTGTGAGGCCAAAGGACATATGGTAAAGAGTTCAATTCTCTTCTCGCTAAAACTGACAGTGAAGGTTTGCATAGTCTTGATCTGCTCCTGCATACATCAAAGACAAGGGATTCATATTCACTTTGCTTGGCCAGGTTTGATATTAAACATTCATGCTAATAAATATGGAGCTGTTTTATGTCCCTTAATAAAATTTAACAGTTACATTGCTTTATCTTTGAAAACTCCTGGAAGCTGCAAATGACTAGCTAAACACAAAGATAACCTTTCCTCTCTAATCTTTCGTGCTTCCCATTTGTTTCCAGTACAGAGATTTCCTGTGAAAGTTATTTCTCTGCACAGCTCTGCAATTAGAGGAGAAAATTGAAGGCATCTCTGGGAGGATATTTACTGGATTGGTTCTGCAGCTTGTGGTTTATTTCAAAAGGTAGGAGCAGCATCACATTTGGTCAGTGACTGCTGCAGTATGAAATGAGGGCTAGCTCTCTGGAAATTTCTACGACACCTGGGGCCTCAGAGAGTAGCCCTCTGTAGGAAAGTACAGGAGTAGCCTTTTAACCAGCTTCAGAATAATAAAAGGAAAGAGCAATAGGAGGGGAAAAGGAGAACAAAAAGGGAAAAAACCAACCAAAACATGGAGAGAGAGAGGCAAGAACATTTGCAGAGCTGTGGCAAGACATTTTTTTGGTGTTTGAAGTAACACTATCCCCCGGACTTTCTCTTCTTAAATTGAAATGTTTGTTTCTGGGTCAGTCTGACACTGTGCTGAGTTGCTCCCATTGCAAACAGACCTTATTCTTGTTCTTCCTCTTACCGGCTGTGGGAGCCCATCCCACAGGTGAACTGGTACAAATTCTCCCCGAAGCCTTTGGTACACTCCCTCTTTCTGGAGCCAGAGCCAGCTGCGCTACCAGGACAGACTTCACATCCATATGCAGTAACAACAGACAGCCTGCATGTCTCTCTGGCAACAACTTCTTGCAAAAAAAAAATCCAAAGGCTTATGCGACCACTGTCATCTGTGGGGCATACAGGCTTCCAGAGTCTCACTCTGGAATTATGGGCATGGGAGCTACAAGATGCCTGCTTTGATATCTCCGCAGGACAGTGCTGCTCTGTACTGACAGCTCAAAACAGTGTAATCAGCCATTACTTCCTGAGAATCGGCTTTTCTCACTGCTGCTGAGCTTTGGTTGGCACATACCGATGGCGACCGTAGCTCCTGCCTCCTCCGGATGTTGAAGGATTGGGGGAAGTTTTTAGTACTTGGACTCTAAAGAAAAACCTGTTACTGGCACAGCTTATGTTAAACTGTAGAAAGACAGGAAATTTCATCAAGTCTTTCTGTCAGGACTCTCTCTCGCAGGTTTCTCTGTGGGAGGAATCAGGCCATTCTGGAATAGCTCAGCACAAAGAGTTATGTTCCTCTGAAGTCCGGGAAAGTGGTGGGATTGCACAAGATGGGTCAAGGTTGCTGTCTCTAATAAGTGTCGGGGTGAATCATAGTGTGTCTGTCATGGGTAAATACAAGTTTTCTCCGAACTTTCTCAGCAAGCCCAACTGTTCTGTGTGAAAAATCCATGGCTTCTGCACCTGAATACACACACACAAAAAAGCATGTCCTGGAGTAGGGACCAGAAGCCTGCACTTCCCCCCTCCCTACCCAGGCACTACTTTCATTTCTGCTCGGGCCTTTTCTGCCACTGTAGCTCCACTTTTGTTTTTTACGGGATGTCCGTGCCTTAAAAGCAGCGTGGAGAGTGCCCTCTAGCCCAACGAGGCGGTCAGAGCACGCTGCGGACGTGGGAGGCATCCTCTGCAGCGCCTTTGCCCATTGCACCCAAGCACTTCCACTTCCCAAACAAGCCTTTAACCACCTCTGTAGCTGATGGCATCTGTTGTTTATCCCCTGTGACTTCAGAGAGAAAAATTCTCTGTTGTTTAAATCCGAGAGAGGGTTTCAGGCCACAAGTGCCAGCTGGGGAGGCTGAGGATCGTGACCAGGTAGCACAAGATTTAACACAAAAGATTGATGTCAGTGCTGTCATCGCCAAAGCCAGGATAGTCTCCATCTAAGTGTGACTTCGCTCAGTCTGTGTATTCTACATCTTAAAGGTCAAGACTTTCAGAGTCTTGCTAATCATAGGCATGAGAATGAAGACTACATGTAAGGCCAGAGGTGTGCGACAAGGCATGGTGGAACTGCTGCCTCTTGGTGCATATCAAAAGAGGGAAGACAATAAAACCTCAGCTTACAGAGCTGTGTAGGAAAGCAAAACTGAGAAAAGAACTGAGACAACAGGAATTTCCTTTTGGCTGGAACAAGTGCCCTGTGCTCAGCAGGTTGCTTCCTGTGAGCCTTCTCCTCTGTTCGCTAGATGCCTGTATGTATCTGTAATTATATCTTTTAGGTTCAGCAAAGAGTGTGTCTGCGCTTTCCTTATTTGAGTTCTCAACTGTCCTTTAAATGAAGGAGAACTAGCAGCCTAACCGAAGTATGAGGAACACTAAAACACCGAGTGCTGCAGTGCCCATAACTTATGCATGTTCAGGTCCAGGCTGCATTCCACAGCAGTGCTATGCATATAACATGGAAGAGATACAGGCTCAGGAGGCATTCAGCACTTGGAGTTATCAAGGGCCAGCATACCAAAACCAAACACATTTACTGGGCCTTCACTGAAGCACCTTTAAAATTGGAATCAGTAGCCTGATTAAGGCTTCCTGGATATAAGTTCTCCTGAAAGCCAGGTACTCCTCCCAGGCAAGGTAGTTTTCATGTCCCAGTGGGTACCGAAATGATTTGGTTATAGAGGTTTGTGGAGGATAAGCATAGCTCTTGTGCTGAGATGTGAGCTCACAAAGAGCAGAGTTCAGATGATCTTTGGAATTAGGGACACAATTCTGCTCCCTCAACTGTCACTGTGTTGCTTCGGACAATGGACAAAAGGCAAGTTCCCTCTTTTCCTCGGGTTTCTACTGTCAGTCCATCCCAGCTATTGCAAGCGTGCTTGGGTCCCTGGCCATGCCTGAAATACTCTTGTCTAGTGGCTAAGGCACATAGCTGAAGGCTGAACTCACCACCTCTCCCAGAATAAGGACAGCCTAGAGCCCAGGACTGTGGTTTGACACGCGGCAGGAGTACTCCTTCAACTTTTGCCCTTGGCTGTTTATTCCAGCCGTATAGCCCTTCAAACTTTGCCCTTGGCTATTTATTCTTACTTATTCCTACCTCCTACCAGCCTTCCAGTGGCTTGATGTTTGTGTTCAGTGTAATTCACAGCAGGGGAACTATTCAGTTAAAAATACCTTGAGGGGAGGCTAATTAAAAAAAAAAGAAAAAAAAAAAGAAAAAAAAAAGAATTGTTTTCTTGATGTGTCTTACCATGTGGATGTGTGCAAAGATTTATGTTAACACAATGCAGTAGAGGATCATAGAGGCATAGATCTAACGTAACGGATGCTCAAGTTCATACTGGTGGCAGAAAAAGTACCTGTCAAACCCTCATCTATGCCAATACATGCGTTAACTCAGCCTGTGCCTCATGCACTCACAGTGTCTGTCTCAAGAACGTGCTTTGTGGCCTCCCTGGTGGGCTATGCTTCAGAGCAGGGAGCACTGAACACAAACAAGTGTAACGTGAACCAGTTTTAGCTCAGTGCTGATAAATGGGGTTCTGTGGCACAGGGATGGTTGTTCTCTGCATCTCAGGTGACCCAAGTGGGGAAGGAAGTTGCCTAGACATCCAGCTTGGCAAGGGATAGAGAGCAAGACAGGCCATGCTCAGTCGCACAATTTTCAGCATGTATGTGCATTTCTGGTGTCTCCAGTGCTGTCCACACATGCTGTAAGAACTGTTTTACAGAAAATAGTTTTCTGCCTGAAGAAGCTTAATCTTGCATTCCCTGGGCGGGCAGCTCCTTTGGCTTTACTAGGGATGTCCAGAGGCAGATTGAGATTGCTGTCAATGTGCAAACTAGTGAAAGCAGAGGTGCTGGTTAAACCAGAAGGGAGGATGTGAGGAAGTACACAGATATGTAATTAAGTGGGTACTAGGTTAGGATTGTACGTCATTGGTAGAGATGTTTTTGTATAAAAATAAAAACAGAGGACAAAAATAGGTCCACCTTGATGGAAACTCCTGGAACAGATATAGAATTTGTCGCAAAATTAACCTAATGTAAACAGTCGCCTGCTTTTATGAAAACATCTTTCAACCTGACTTTCAAATATGCTGGGATTAACTTCTTTACTAGAGTTAGAATTTCTGTTTATGTGCAAATACAGATCTTTTATTAGCCTGCAAGAGAAGTGTGGTTAACCAGGGTGGCTGAGACACACCAAACTATAATATTTCTAAAGTCAGACCCAGAAAGAATAAAGTTTCTTCTAATTGCCATCGTGTCCTCCAAGGCCACACCTTAAGGTATCTTATTTGCACGTTATTTAATACTATAATATCCCAAGCTTTGATGCACTGTGTTAAGCAGTATTGAAACCCACATCTGAAAAATTACATGGAAAGACTGACAGGAGGAATGCCATGAACCATGTAAATACAGAACTCCTGAAAAGCAGTTGTTACGCATCTCCACCTCCTCTCTGGATGAGCTGTCTTTGTCTTGCTACTTTTATGCAGATGCACAGAAATCTGGTTCCAATCAGTGACTGGGCTTACAGCTCAGTCCAAGGATAGTATGGGAGAAGGCATGTTTCTTTCCTTGTATATGGTTCAGCCGGGGGAAAGGGTGTTTCTGCCTGGAAACTTTGTGCAGGGAGAATTTTGAAAATTCTAGCCACTTATTCAGGATTCACTGGAGCTGGCATCTCCACTGAGTTATGTTTTCTGGTCGAATGGCTCCTGTTGACGTAGAGATCAGCTCTGGAGTGTATGTAAAGTTCATAACACCTTAGGTTGCTTCAGATTCATTCGACATTCATCAGACATGTTCAGGCCACCGACTGAAGCACACAAAATCTGAAGCATCAATTTACTAAGCTTTGTAGTACAGGGGACATTTCTTTGTGGGATCTCATAGCAATAGAGAAAGCATGGCAATATCTAGCTGTTAAATTGGTAAGCAGAAAGGTGCCAAACCCACAGTGGCAAGAATTCCTAAATATAAGCAAGGCAGTATGTTTGAATGTGATACACTGATGTTGGGGAGACAATGGAGGGACTTGCAATATTAAAAGTCTATGAATGTCTGAGATGTTCTCAGTATATTTTATTTGCAGATTTCCATGCTTCTCTGGCTATTACAAACCTAAATTAGCTTCTGACTCTCATAAATCCTTTTTCATGATGTAATTAGGCCCTTCCACTACTGTGCAAAGCAAGCCTCTTCAATTTCATATCCATAAATCAGCCTTAGTTCTAGGACTGGTTCCACCAACCCTTCCACAGTTAGTCAGATTGTTACCATTTGTTGGTGTTCCTTCAGAAATTTATATTTAGCTTCATTTCTTTCCAAGAACTACGCTGTATCTTATTTCACTGACCTGAAGACTGACCTCTCATGCTACTGTATGGGACTCAGCAATGGGACGCATCCAACACAATGATTAAGCATGTGCTGAACTTTACTCTGCCAGTATAATCAACTGCAGGATGGCAAGAATGCTTAGACTGGGAAGCAGGCTGGCGACTGTTAATCAGTTACAGCGTGTAGGTTGTTTTAGCAGAGGAACTTCAGCAGTAGGTGCCTTCTCAGGCATTAGTTCCCTGTAGCCACTGTAGGCACATGTAAGTGAAGTATTAAGGCTCATCTGAATGAAGTGCGCATGGAAATGCCTGCATGTGGAAGCATCAGAAGGTGCACTAGAGACAGGGTGGAAAGAATGAGCATTAATGGACATGATGGACATGAACAACAGCAGTCAAATCAAGGAACGGTGAGGACTGTGATGTTTACATCCAGACAAGACGAAAAGTTCAGTCCCCACGCTCTGATAAAGCCATAGCATAGAAAACTTGTCACCCTCAAAACCATGCTGTGATAACACAGGCTCAGATAACATCCTCCCAAGAGGAAGACAGATAGTAGCCATAAAGACAGCAAAATGAGGCAATAAGGCAATGGGCAGGAACTTTTCCAAGGGTTCCTGGAGGATAAGGCAAGAAAGGCTCTAAGGCAAAATCATCGCATAACAACTGCTTGACTCAGGAAGATATAAAAGACATGTTCAAAAAAATTCTTTCTTTTTGCCAGTCAAGACTGACCAAATGTGCTCAGGGAGGACTCAACAGTTGGTGCCCCTTGTCCTCTGTCCTACGCACAAATGACCCTGGTCAGACCATTTGGACATAAAGATCCTGACATTTGGCAGTGTGTGGCGATGAAGTCCACCTGCCAGCACCTCTCTACTGCATGGGAGAAGCTTTACCTTCACTGCTGACCATAAGGGTCTTATTACTGGCAGTGAATGCAGTATTTTCACACCACGTATTTTTCAGGCATCTGAGGTAGATTTTTTTTCCAGAGAAAGGAATGCAAGTGCCTTCAATTTAATTGTTTTTGGCAAGTAGTGTTTTTCTTTCCATTTCTTTTTAAATTCATGGCACTATCTAAGTTAGTGCAGGTCAGTAGATCAAAGTCCTTCATTGCTTCTCCCTGCAAACACAAAACCCACAAGAGACCGTACAGTTTTCCTCCAGACAGGGGAGACCAGGGTACTTTTTCAAGCCCTTCAGCAATATATTGCTAACATGTCACTGGGTTTACAGACATAGGTCCCCAACGATGAAGAAAATTCCCTGTATTTGAACAATACTAATTACAAAGAATTTATTTCTCTGGGGTCAGTGTACTCATTTCCAAGAATAGCTCTGTGCCAGCTTGACAACACAGGGATGCTTCCACTGAGACCTCATAGGAAAGAGCTGTTGCTTTGTGAGTGTAACAAAACACATGCACTATCCACCGTACTCGAGGTTATTCTTGGCATGAGCTGAGGCTACTCCTGCTCTTATCACAGCCAGTGTGAGTTTTGTTATTGGCTTTCCTGAAAACATCCACTCAGACTCAAATTTGCTTTGTTGGTTGTATTATATAAAAATTTTTGTAAAGAAAACAGGAATAGATAGTCCACAAAAAAGAATCACTGGCAGGCCTTTCCTGGCAATATTATATATTTACAGTGTTTGTAACTGCTGGTAGAAGTACTACCTCTCTCGCTTCTGGTTAAACTGTATGGTTTGTAAAATGTGCGCACAACTTCTCAGCAAAGGAAGTTCTTTAATATTCTTTATTGGCTGGGGGAAAGTGGGTGCCAAATACAACTGTGAAATGGGAAACAATGCACAAAGGAAAAGTTCTAGAACATCAACACATCCGTTCCTTTTCTCTGCCATAAATAACCAACACACCCTTAAATACAAGACTAAATGGCTCCAGGAAACTCTTATTACTGAAAACGTCCTAGCTGGGCTTCTCACTTTCGTTTGGAACTTACATATCCCAATTTTTTTCTGACCTAGGCAGCAGATATGCTCCTCTAAGTAACACTTAGCACTGAGATAAACTAAGATAAACTGAAACTAGCCTACAGTCTGGAGAGACCTAAACCTTCCTCTCTCACTGTCCGAAGTATTAATGTTGAAAGGCACAGCCCTGCTGCTGTTAAAATCGATGACAAAATCCTACACAGTGTCTGTTCCAGCATCTGTCCTTCAGTTTTCTGGAAACCAGAGATAAGGCAGGAAACAAAATAAATGGCCTGCATGTACATACTACACGCAGATAAGTTTTACAAGGAAGGTCTCATGATGAGACAGGATGCATAGACAGCATATTTTCTGCAGATCAGAATTAGTAGGGTAATTTGAACACTCATTTGTCTAGGGGATATTTATATTAAAATCAGCATATTTCACTATAAAAAAGAGATCACTGATACGAACCATCTGTAGCTTTATCACCTTGAAACTTGTAGTATACAGACTTGTCTTAAATAGCATCACATCTAGAAAGTTTCTTAACTTCCAACTGAGCCATTAAAAATTGAGTCATTAATACAATATCAAAGCCTTAAAATAACCTCAGGAACTACCCCTATCTCTGATTTCTCCTGGCAGCTTCTTCTAATTTCACGATCACGTTTTTCTACCTAAAAGGAAAAAAAAAAAGCACATCTATTTTCCCAGTTCCTGTATGGAATGTCTGTGAATTAAACGGAATCTGTCTTGCTAATTAAAATGAGAAAATAGTAAAAATTACTATTGCTTGGTTTCACCATATAGAAAATGAACCAGATCTTCCATAATTACTCATGGTACACGTGGTACCATGTACGTGGTACAGGACTTCCTGACAAGTGAGATACCTGTGAGCCTTTACTAAAGGTGAAATTACATGGGCTGCAGAAAAGAGAGGTGGTACAATTTCATTTAACATTTTTCAATGCCTTTGAAAGACAGTCCTTAAGTCACTTGTGTGGATGGAAACCTACATTTATGGGTCTGTCATCCATGGCACAGGGGCAAGCTGCATCCTGAGCCTTGGATGCAGATTCTAGGGAGGGCACCAGGCTCCAATTTATGAGGTCTGGAAACAGAGAAAGGCAGAAGCAGTCCTCCCTTGGATGGGTCAAGTACAATGAAATGGCCACCTTCTCCCCAAGCCTTCTGGTGCTATGGATAGTCCTAGTTCCATTGTGGTTTGGCTGCTGTTCCATTGAAAGAGGGCCGGAGGGCTTCTGGGCTAGAATGGGAACAGGGAACTAAATGCAAAAATGGTCTTAGGCAACTGACATACCAAACCTGGTGTCCGGAGTGAGGTCTAGACCACAGAATGAGCCATCCAGCAGACCTTCCAGTGGGGAGAGATTTGGCACTGCGAAGAGCTCACTGATATGCTGGAAAGGTAACTGCTTAAACCTACTGAATTGAACACCCCTAAGAGAACTCTCTTAAAGTCTGTCCGTCCTTGAAGTTATGAATGCTTTAATGTGCATCAGGAGAAGACATCATCTTCTGCTTGGGATTCACAGCCCAGGGCTTCTCTCCAAATGCTGTTTTAAAAAAGCCCCTTCTTTCCCAAGAATGGTATGTGTATAACGAGACTCAGTCCTTCTTCTTGAGAAGGTGTCACAGGTCAACAGATAGACAACTATCTCAGGATACAAGGCCCAAAATTAAGAGTGCCCTTGAGGCAGAAGACATCTGGACTCATGTTCAGATGCGTGACCTAACCACAGGGTTCATGCATGTCTTGCTGACCTACTGAAGCTGCCATTCTCTTTGCACAAGCAAAACCCCTGGAAAGGGGAGGGAATGGTGGAAGATTTCTTCTCTACAAAACAGCCTGTGTTCATTTAGCCTGAGCAGGGAATGTGCAGGATGGCAGGAATCCTGGCTTTGGGGACCTGAAATAATCTACTTGGACAAGGTGGGACACAAGGCTGGACCAGGACCTCCATACAAGTGTTTGCAGTTCTTTATCATCCAGGTTCTGAGAAAAACAATCTATATAGCATCTTTGAAAACCTCTGTAGGAAAATGTAGACAGAAAAATGCAAGGAAAACCAAGCACTTTTTCTGCCTGTTCTACTGTGGTTTAATGGGGAACAAGAGAGGAGCCACAGGCTTGCCAGCTCTTCTGATTTTATGGGCCCTGTGGTATATATATTTTTTAATTGCTTGACTCTTGAGACTGTGGGATTGTGAGCATTTCAAGTTTAATTTAAAAGAGGGGGCTGGTATGTAGCTGTTGTGGCTTCAAAGAAATGTTGGAGGTCAAGTCCCAGACCTCAAAAACTGGAGGCAAATACAAAGACTGAACGAATCAAGAATCTTTTGGGTTTGGAGGGCCAGGCCCACCGCTTCAAACGCTGGCGGGATGGCAGCATTGGAGACACCCAAGATACTGTTCTAAGATGGGCATTTGACCGTGTCACGGAGGGAACGCGAAACGATCGGAGCCGTGAGTTCATCCACCCCCGCAGCAGGCTGTGAACAGCCCACCGGGGACCGGCGGAAACCACCGGCCACCAAGGGATCTGCAACAGCTCCGTCCCCGACGACACCCCGGCCACACAGCGGATCTCCCCCTGCAATCCTGCACAGCCTCGGCCCGACAAAGCCGGGAGCACCCCGCGGGGCGGCCCGAGCGGCGGGGCCGTGCCCCGGGGGCAGGGCCGGGGGTGGCGGCGGCGCCGGGCGGTGCGCGGCTCAGGCTCCTCCCGCAGGCATCCCGCCAGCCCCTCTCCTCCATCCTTCCCTCCCTCCCTCC
>VXBO01000274.1:200931-231696 GCA_013400135.1 Rhinoptilus africanus | reverse complement strand
GCCCCGCCGCAGGCTGGCTGTGCGGGGACAGCGGCGCAGTGGCAGCTTGCTGTGTCTATTTTGAGTGACTGAGTTTCTAATGTGTTTAGAGATAGTGTTTAAAAAAGATCTCTCTAAGCCTGTGAGGCAGCTCTGGAAAGAACGTCATTCCCTTGTTAAAATTCAATGTGTGTAAGTAAATTTGAACTGGGCATGCTGTGCTGGCACGCTTGCTGTGTGTTGATTCAGGAATTGGTGATATATGTGGTTTGTTTGGGTTTTTTTTAATTGTAATCAGTGGTGGGTGCCTGGAAAGTTTGCTATAAATGGGAGTAAAGCAAATGGCATAGATATTATAATTGTCTAGTGCCAGGGAGACTTACGCTGTGAGCTGTTGTGTAGGAATTGTCACTTTGATTCTTTTCCACAGATTTCACACTTCAAATTTCCATTGCAAAAATAGTGAAATGTTAATATTCTATAATGAAGCTGTCCACGTCCTGTCAAATTCCCTTCAGGGAAGCATGGACATCAGGTAGCTTTCTGCTGTATTTGAGATCCAGCTCGTTACCTAAGGGAATGTGACATGCCTTTGACATCTCACCTGGAAGTCCGTTCTGCCTTTTTTTCTTACTGTAAAAGAATTCTTTAAATTCTTCTTAAACCCTTAGTTCAACTCCACATCAGACTTAGCAGGTTTAGTAGCTGTGGGGAAGATTTAAAAGTCCATGTCATGCCATGTTCCCTCTCAAATCAGCATGCGGCAATGCCAGCTGAGGCAGTATGTAGTTTAATGTAAACCCGTCAGTGCACATGTGCTTTATATATAAAGCTTTGCACATCCTGTAGGGAAGAATGCAGGAATAACTTGGTCTGCAGAAAGTCTGTTCTTGTCCTTGACTTCTCAACCATTGTATGCTCTGTGGTTTTGGAGATAAAGATGAGCTTTGATTTCTGTACATTTTTGGTGATAAAGGTAGCCGTGTGCATAGAAGTCCCCTGGATTTGGCCCCAGTATGAATCAAGATAAAAAAAAAAAATTATGTTTGATGAGGGGAAGGATGAGGAAGAGACAGAAGCAAATGCAGGGAGTGGATCCACGGAAGGAGTAGTACCACATCTGCAGCTGCTTGGTATCGCTCGGCATGAGTTGGATAGGGCTCTGCAGATTACTTCCGAGGCGTCTGCTGAGGCTACTAAGAAAAAACAGGCTAGTGACAGTAGGCAGCAGGGCTACGTATCTACATTGGAAAATATTGCAAAGTCCACAAATGGAAAGCTTGAAAATCACTAACTTGGAGTTGATTTGGAGTATAGCTTTTAGGCAGTCAGTAGATCACCTGATTGTTTGATTTTGCTTTCTGTTTACTTAGTCTTCTCATCCTTTCATCTTATCGCTGCTTCACCTATTCAAACTTTTATCGGCGCTATTGAGTGATAACAGTTTCCATTGTGCACTCACCAAACATATTGCTTCAGTCACTTAAAGAAACCAGTGGCAAGCACTATCTATGAGTTAGATTGTGCAAAATCCCTTTACAGGTGAGCTGAGGAAAGCGAGAGGCTTAACCTTTGGGTGAGGGCATGCTCACAGACTTGCCGAAGGCAAGTCAGGAATACGTGGGAACAGCCATATGGGTGGAGATGCTCTCCAAGAAAGGGAGAGAAACTTATTTTCACAGGTGGCAAAGCTGCTGCTGCTACTTTAGCAGGGAATTCATAGGGCTTTAATTTTCACGTGCTTGATGAGATAAGGTCTATGGTGATAAGGTCACATCTGTTTCAACATCGTGTGGCTCAGGGCTTTAGTAAATGTTCAAAAAAAAATCTGAATTTATTGTTTTCCATAGGTAATGCTGAACAGAATCTGTAAAACTATTAGAAACAGCCCTCTTAGAAAGTGAATTTTAGATTGTTTAATCCAGTGGATGACTGACAGTGAGTTTTGTGCCTTCTGAGAAGATGTGTCTAAACTCTGTATGTTAGTAAGAATTCCACCTGAAAGATGAAACAGCACCTCAGTCAGAAAGTGTCTGGTAGCCTTTAAACACTCCAGATGTTTATAAATACTGACTCTATCTTGCAGAGTGCTCAGCAGTGCATCACAAGGCTGATGCAGACAGATTATGTTTTACTGCAAATGACCCAATAGATGATGTGACCAGGTAAATGAGGTTCTTTTCCACTTACACTGTGTGCCCAGTGCTCAGAGGAATGCAGAGGGTATTAAATTTAGCAGTTCCTGTTGTGTTGATACATTTCTTGAATCAAACCAGAAATGATCTGACAGAGTTTTAAATGCCAGCTTATATTACCTTGTAACGAGCTTATTTGAGCTGCTGAAAGGCAGCTTTTGGATAAATGAAGGGAAAACAGAAAAAAGAAATCAGGAAACTTCTTAGAGTTAGATTTGCTCCATTTTCAGTAATACATATTGATCTATGACACAGTTATAATAGAAACACTGTGATCTTAGATTCAGACTGATGTTGAAATACAGAGGTGATTCAAGTGAAGGGATGTTTATTAGCAGTCAAAGAAAAGGTCTAATGAGAATCATAGAATCATGGGATTGCCTAGGTTGGAAGGCACCTTTCAGATCATCTAGTCCAACCATCAGCCCCCTCCATGAGGGAGGTATAAAGATAATATAAGTGGAAGGACTGAGAGCTCAAATGAGATACTGGTGGCTCTTTGAGAGGGGAAATGTTGGGCTGAGTTAGACATTGATTCGCATACAGGGAGGCACAGAGCATGGGTGTGAAAGTCAGTTTTACTCCTCTTACCGTAACTAGCTAGAATTAGTTGTAATGATTCATGTTTTGGTGCATGTTTTCCCCTGAGATTTAGTTATGACCTTTTTGACTGTTAGGCATCAAATTTCTGTCTAAAAATAAGAAAAATAAATTACACTTAGATAAGACTTGAGAGGTGATTGTGCTCTGTGCCCCAAAGCTGGTTGATGTATTTCATTCCATAAACAGTTTAATATAAACAGTTTAATATAAAATATATAAATAATCCTTGGGATCAGGACCTGGAGCTCGTGGTCCCTCGCTTCCACCAAGTGCCCTCTCACCAGGACACAGAGTCGTGCTCCGAGTCAGTGGTTACTTAAGTTGCAGAGACAAATGCTAGCTAGAGAAAGGCTGGAAAAGTCTCCATCCTGACTTGTCTGTTACTTTCAGTAGTCTCTGAGGTGGTCGAAATGTTCCCCACACCCCAGTGAGTATGGCAGTGGCTGGGCTGCCTTAGAAAAGGGAGTACCACTGCTGTTCTTTTTTTTCTAACTCTGCCTTTAAACAAAAATGAGGGCTTCTCCTTTTTCTGGGGAACCTGATTCTGTGTTTCTGTGCACGTTTTGTCAGCAGGCACAGGCAGGGAATAATTGCTTTGTGAATCTTCAGTGTCTAAGCATCAGGCAAGTGTTGTGGCCCTGTCGAAGATGAGACTGCGCATCTGTGCAACCTGATGCCTAAAAAATTTATCATCACCTCGTTCATTTTTTTTCTCCCCCCCCAATACTTAGCTGCAGCCAGATGGGATTTTGGAACATGTTTCATTTTGGTTTAAGCAGCAAAAGTTCGGTTTTTATAGGTGCTTAAATGTCTCCAGGGATCATCTTCCAGAATCTTGTGGATCTCTTCCAGAGTCATTAGCATGGCAAAGATGGGAGCCATAAAAATTCCTAGATGGCCAGAGCTGTTTTCTTACCTGCCTGTGGGGGATCGAGGGGCAGCTAGAATACCAATCCCCAGCAAATGCAGAGGTTCCCGTGGTCTTTGCCTGCCTTACTGACTGAGAAACCAGCAGATGGTAGTTAGAGTGAATGGTATCTTGAGGTTCCGATCTGACGAAGATGCAGGGACTGTTTTTTATGTGCACCATCAGATTTTGGTGATCGTTGCTGTCCTCCTTCCCCTGGAAAATTTGCAGTCCCTAAATTTGCAGACTACGGGAGACTACGGACTCCCGCTGTGCATCTGTAAGGTCCTTGCACTTCCTGCAAGCCCCAGAAACTCTCAGCGGGGGCTTTTGCCACTTTGCTGCTGTCGCCTTTCCCTGCTGCCGCCTTTTAGAATCACTCCTAGTAGCAGGTTTCACTGCAAGCAGAAAGTGCTTAAACTAAAAATAACTCCTAACCCATCGGTATGAATGTTGGTCAGTGTGTAAGGTTCTGAAGGGCAAGTCTCCCCTCCTTTCCATGCTCTGTCTGGAGCTGGCATTGGAGTGAGGTCAAAGACTGTTGCTACAACAGAAGCAGCTTTCCCTTATCCCACAGGCAGAGAACTGCTGAGTTGTCAGCTGCTGAGTCCAAATTATGCCTTTTACCTCAGGGAGCACAAGTTATAAAAGCGCGTGTCATGGAAACAAGGACGGCACTGTAGCAATTCCCTGCTCCAGAATTCTGCCACCTTCCTACCCTGCCAAAAATCAGACCCACAGCACAGCGGATGGGCAGCCTGCCTTGCCATCTTGGTGTTCTGGGAGCACCTGGGAGCAGGACAGCTTCCGCCTCTCCTGGGACATGTTTTGTCAGGGAGCAGTCTCCTTCCTCGCCTGTAAACCCAGCATTTTGGGGGCAGCTTCCTGCAAAACAAAAAAGCACAGCCTTTCATCCCACCTTAGCCTCCTGAGGTTTCCTGAAGTCTTAAGTAGATAAAGTAGCGCTTTCTTTGGGTTGCTTTTATGCTGCAGCTTTTTCCTCACCAGCCAAATATTTTCACTGATGGGGTAATATTGGCTAGGGAATTACTGCGGGGTTTAATTTTTTTTGGTATGCTTCTATATTGATGAGTAACATTATACCAGCATTCCCTGCCAGTATAGCTTACTGCATTTTGATCATCAGTCAAAAGCACTTCCTTTTAGAATATACATTTATTCCTAAAATAGACCTATATATTTGTACTTGCTGTGTACCTATAAATATTGACTGAATGTAGACAGCTTCATATCAAGGTAACGTAGTAGTTCGTAGTGCATAATCATGAAATTTAAATAAAGCAATGTATTTGCATGATTTCTTTAGGTGATAAACACTGAAAAGTATGCTGGAATGGTTCTTATGCTTGCATAATTTTGTCGTTATTGCACAAGTTGCTTAAAGGTATAATAAAACTGCGAGTAACGGGTGGTTGAAGGTGGTTTACACTGTCAGTCTGGCTCAGAAATGGTCCATGTTTTACTTCTGAGCCTCAGCCATCCATTTAAAGTAGTTTTACTCCCCAAATAAATCAATTATTACTTCCTACTCCATGAGGAAATGCAGGCTCAGTTGACTAGATGACAGGGTTAAACGTTTATTCTGGATGGTGTGGATACGGCCTATGGCAAGCTTGGGTAGCAGAGCAAGCCAGCTCTATCCCCCCACTTTGTGCCACACATTTTTAAGCCTAAAGCTTTAAAAACTACTCTCTCTTGATTTCAAGTACTTTGAATGTAGAAGCACGGAAAAAGCTTGTTTGGAGCCAGGTGGTGACCTGGGGCACTTGCTGTAAAGTGGTGGAGTCCTGACTTGGGCATGGTGGTCCCTAACAGTGTGAAGGTGAGCCTGTCTGCAGCATTTAGGCTGAGGGTGAAGATAACTCCACGTTGCAGTCCACCGGGGTGGTTTGAATATCTCTGATACTCGCGCTTTCTCTAACTTTACGAGCTGCATTTCAAATTACTT
This sequence comes from Rhinoptilus africanus, assembly GCA_013400135.1. Lineage (NCBI taxonomy): Eukaryota > Metazoa > Chordata > Aves > Charadriiformes > Glareolidae > Rhinoptilus > Rhinoptilus africanus. The sequence goes on along the minus strand of VXBO01000274.1, from coordinate 226,043 downwards.
GCATGTGCGAGAGTTGCACAGCACATCCCACATATCTTGGAGACCCCAGAGGAGGGGGAGATTTGGCCAAGTGGGAGTTGAGGCATGGCTCTGCTCAGTGTAGGTCTGGCCTGGGGAGGCAGCTGCTTTTTGGGGCTGTCTGGTGGTATCTGCCTTAGCCTGGCAGCCCCTCTCCCAAACAGGACTTAATGTGGTCACCCAGAAGCTCTTGTGCCAAGGCAGCGATGCTGCCCGTCGTGTGATGTAACCCTGTTTGTATGGCTGACCATGGATTTGCCCTTCTTGAGCTGGGTGATCTAATGGCCTCTTTTAACTATAAAATCAGTGAGGACAGAGCTTCAGAATTATCTTTCTCAAATAATTGGTCTTAATATTACTGCAGGGCAAAAAAGCTGCTTAAAATCAAATGAGCTTCATAAGAAAATTATAGTGGTCAGTAGTATAGGTGGGGCTTTTGCAGACTCTGAAGCCCAGAGGTGAACGTAAGTTACAAGTATTCCAACTACAACTAATTTTCACAATATTTCATGTTTTGGATCAAGTTCCGCACTTGCGGCAAAAGAGATGTTTGACCCCTGAGCTTGTACAGCTACTCTGGAGCTAAAGGCGGCAAAAGAGATGTTTGACCTCTGAGGTTTTATAGCTACTCTAGAGCTAAAACCAAGGAGATAAGCTTTCAATGTTTAATACTCAACAGAGAGAGAGAGGAGAAGAGGGAGAAAAAGCAAAACAAAAAATGTGATTTATTTGTACTGTAGTCTTAAGTATTGTCTTATGTGCAACAAGCGCTGAAGTACTGTGTCTGCGGAGGACATAAACATCATACTCCGTTACTTCTTCTAGCGTTTCTGCTGGTTCTGAGGATAATAGTATCTGTTCCCTAAAGTCTGTGTGTTCCTCTTCCCCCCCTTCTCCCTGCTCCATACTCCTCCAAGGGTCATGGCTATGACAAGTCTTTAGTGTGCAGGTCTCCAGGCACGTAACTCATAATTCATCTGCTTCAACAGCATCGTCACAGTTCCCAATATAGAATAGCTTTCTCCTCCAAATTAAATGCAGTTTGCCTGTTTGTTTTCCAAAGTACTAGGAAATTTTCGAAAGAAGATACTTTTGACCAAATGTAGCCTCATGTTTCAAATGACAGGAACAGTCTGGATGCAAATCCAGCAACCTGTCATGCAACCCTTATTTCAAATCTTACCTCAAAATCTGTAGTTTGCCTCCAGTATATTATCTTCTTTCACCATTAAAACACTAATTTATATGAGATCTGTGCAAGATTCATGCTAATCTATTCTGACGTTGGTGCAATGTGAACCAAAGACTTTAATCTGGAAAGACTTACGTTGAGCCCATATTTAGAATTTTTTTAGGAATGCATCCAATCTTATTTTTTGTTTCAATCAGTTCACCTCATCCCTGAGAAGTTTTTCCAATACTTAATTAGCTGTACTTTTCACAATGGGCACTTTTCAGTGGAGGTCTACTAACTACATTGCATTGACTCTCATATGTATTGCTGGTTATCTTTAAATCCTTTCTCTGTGTAGGTTATTGAGAACTGTGATAAGTAACCTCATTGAACTTAAATAGTTGCATTGTTTTAGGCTTTGCGACAGTAGATGATCTCTCAGACCCAAACTGCTCTAAGTAATCGTTTGATCCTGTATATAAATCGACTTTGTACTGGATTAAACCATTTCCACTGCTAATGAATGGCTAGTTTTTCTCTTGTGCTGTTGGATTGAGTGCTTTTGTAAGGTAGCCTCATCCGTACAGAATAAATTGTGAGGACTTTTATTCTCAGTGACTTTTATGTACTTACTTGCTTGATCTGTGATAACTGATACTTTGAAAATTGAATTCTTTCTGGTTTCTTCCCCATATTTCAACTAATGCAGCTGGTGTTAATACGCAAAGAATGTATCCTTGAAAACGTTAGATTCTTGTCTATTATCCTGTTGCCCTGATGTATGCGTGCTTGCTAATCAGCAGGTAACTCTGAGTTGGAGTATGGGCAGTGATTACTGCAGACAGAAATGGGAGCAAGCACTCAGCGATACAATAGCTGACCGTACAATTAGGTCACTAACAGGCTTTCAGCAAAATAGTGTTAATTTTCCTCTCTGCACACTTAAACACAGTGTTGCATTCTTCCCGACGGATTATATACGAATCTTTTAACTTCAGGTACCTAATGTGAATGCCCATCTCAGCATTTGGCTGTCCCATACTGAAGACTAAGGACTGAGCCTGTCACAGGCTCCTGCAGCTGGGCTTCTACCAACAGTGCAAGTGTAAATGCATACCTTTATTCATAAGATAGAATTAGTCATATACTTATGTGTTTGCAAATTCAGGAGCAATATATGTATATATGTGGTTACTGAGGCTTATTATCTTGTATAAATCAGCAGTTAGTCACGAGCAGCACTTTGAAATACTTTCTAGTCAGAGGGCACAGGTGATCTTTGATAGCATTTAGCTGCTTGTTTCATGGGACTTGAGAGTTAAGATGAATAAGATGCTGCAGTCTAAACCCAGATATTTGATGAAATGGTCACTTTAATAAGAATTTAACATGTATTGTAATAATTGCCTCCAGTTGATCTCTTCTTTTGGATTAATATGCATTAATTTTTCCCATCTTTAATGATAGCTGATTGTTGTTTTTTTATAAACATTTCTTATTTAGAAAAAAAAAAAAATTGTCACTTGCATTCCTACTACATATATGTACGTCTGATCTTTTTAATGTCTCCTACCATAGCTCACAAAGACTTTCTGTATGTGTTATTCTAAAGTCATATAGTTATGTCCCTGAGACATATGCATTGTCATCTAAAGATGTTTTGCAAATATGATCCTTGTATAGGTCCAGTGTGTAACTCTTTAATATGGAAAATTGCAGACATGGGAAAAGCAAATTGCTCTCCAAAGATGTTTAAGGCAGTGCGATTTTTAAACGCTATGTGGGTTCTAATGACTTGCTTCATGGTGAGACTGGCACAAGCTTTTGTAGAAGAGGATTTCACAAAGGGAAGAAGTGAGATGTTGGTGTTTCATACCATGAAATTTACATTAGAGGTTTTGCTGGTCCCTCGGTTTAGAGAGGTAAGCTTATAAGAACATGCTTGGCCTTGTGAGTCATGTGCTGTATGGACCTGATTAGATGCATAAAGAGCAGAAATTTTACTAAGGAATAAAATACTGGAATATAAACTACAAATAAACTGAAGCAGAACATGTCATTAATACAGACTACACCAAAAGGTTGGTTGTCCAGTTAACTCTCTCTTCTCTGCAGTTGGGTTTCCCCTCGCCCCCGCCTTCTCCCCCCGTGGCTGGGCACCCCAGCCTGCAGCCACCAGAGAGACCATTGAGAATTGTCGCACGTCTCTCGTTCCCACAGTCGGACTTGCTCAGCAGTTTGGAAACAATAGCTGCTTCATTGCTGAGTCGCGAAACAAAAAAGTTAAACATATCAGCAACAATGCATGAAAAATGAGATGAACAGCCTTCCACAGGAAGAGATTTTTCCATGCCACTGTGTAGGTGTACAGGATTTATTGGTGACAGAAGCTAATAAGTAAGAAATCCTTCTTCTTTTGTATATCATCTGCCAGCTCAATACCGAGAGAAGTAAACCGTGAGATTTACTAATAATAGCAGGAAGGAAGAACCCTGTTAAACAGAGATAGCAAAGTTGGAATGATATGTGTGTGTAAAAGCCAAGGTTGTTTTTCTCTCTCCACAGCACTTTTTTATAGTCACCCTTGAGAAGAGAAAGCAAAAAAAAAAAGGAGATCTTCAAGAGAAGAGTCTTGCTTTTAAGGGAGGACTGAGGGAGAAGAGGCAGTTCCAAGTTACTGATGATGTAGTGGTGGTCATGTGAAAATGATGTGAAGATGTGAGATGAACTGCAGTTGTGGCTTTGAAAATTTCTGTTTTGTATTCTTATTCTAAGTGTGAATCAATTCAGGAGAGACTTGGGAAACTGACTCACTCTACATCCTATTCGTTGCAGTCTCAATTTTCTAGGAGCTGCTTTCAGTTTTAAATGAGGTGCAGCATCATTAGCCTTACAGACACTGCTGTCTCAGCACTGGCGGGTGGGTTACATACAGGGACTCAACACTGCTTTTCCTAAGTTCTAAAAGGAATGACAGAAAAATATTGTTCTATTTTACAGCAATAAAAATGATACATATTGGTCCTAGCTATCTAGCATATTATTTTAAAATGTTCAGCTCTTCATTGCTTTGTTTCTTTTGCTGAGCATTATTTTAATGATGCAGTTTACTCAAGTGTTTTATCCCCCTGCAAAGTACTTTACGGCAGTATTTTCTGTTCTGAGACCCTCCATGAAACAGCTAAAGAGCTGCTAGTTTATTTACATCAAGAATGTAAACAAGATGTAAACTCCCCATTTGGAGTATTCAGAATAAATTTAGGATTTTTTTAGTATCTTTTTCGGTGTCGTGGACTGAGAGATCTCAATTCTATGTTTGAATCAGATCTGAAATAATTTAGCAGAAACTGAAAACAAAACTTAAACTTTTTTTATGTGTTTTGTTACCCCTAAACTGAATAGGCAGCCTAAATTATTTGAAACGTAAACCAGGTGTTAATTTCATTGTAAAACAACTTGTTTTACAACAATGCCTTTGGCATTGCAGTAAGTGATTTATTTCAGTTATTGCGATACAGTTGAGGAAGTGCTGCGTGTTTGTAGAGCTGGGGATAAGAGGAGTACATTAAAACTGAGCTGAGGCTATCTGCATTTTGCAGGTGTCAAAGTCTATTAGAGGTGTAGAAAGGATAACATGAATGAATCCGTTCATGTTGGGCACTGATTTGCTAGCTGTCCCGCCATGAGAACTGATCCACGAGTGGACTGCAATCCATTGCAGGCACCTGGAGACCTCTGTGAGAGGAACAGAGAGTAGTGAGAGGAGAGGGAGTAGTATTAGCTTAGCGAGAGAATGAGAGGGTACTGGTTCCATGAGCAGGCGTGCGTGTGGGAGAGAGGGTAAGTCGTGGTTTCCAGTAGCTGTGTCCGTCTACGTGTAGGCATAAGTGCAAGAGTTAATATTTATTCTTTATATCCTGGCAGTGGTCTCTCTTGCATCTGTTAATTAGGAAAGAGACCAGCTCTGATGCATATCAACCGTAGAAGTCAATATTTGCATTTCTGAGTGCTTAAGATTAATTCCTATACTTTGCAGCCTTAAAAGGAGGATATGCATGTATATGCATAAATGAAAAGCTGGGAGGGGAATAAGATATAACTAAAACAGCATGTGAAAGAAATAAATGCCAACTGCTATGTAATTACACATGGACAGATTTGTTCTAATCATGTCATGCTATATTGTAGACCTTCCTTCTTTGGAGAGGTTTAGGGGGGGAATGGCAGCACTTGAGTGCCCACTTGGAGCAGAGCAGAGAGGAAAGTGTTTTCTCACCCCAGTGGAAGGGTAGCCTACACATGATAACACACTGCAGTAAATCTTCGTGTGTGACACTTCTGGTACTTACTAAAAGTGGAAATACAGCAGTGCATGAGAGCTATTAAAGTCTCAAGAAAGATTAATACAATGGGAATTTCTCAGAAAATATAGATCTGTAGTGTCAGGAATTGCCCATTCCCTCGATTACTAAAAAATCAATTTATTTCTCGTAAGTGACTCTCATTCCTTACATTCACTCTAAAAGGATATTGCATAACTGTTGCTTGTTATTCTCAATATATTATTTAATGTGAAAGCCGCATTTCAATGTTTGATCTATTTATATGCTGTTTGTACACATGAAGACAGACTTTCTTTGGATTCAGTTCATTGTACCTTAAAAATAATTCGAATGCCACGGGTTTCATTGTAAACAATGAAGGATTCCAACCTTCAGGTCATTGCCGGTTTAAAAAAAAACACACTTGGAATTGCTTCAGTAATTATCAGTGTTCTCTTATAAAACTAAATAGGCTTTTCCTGTGATGGAAAGAAGATTAAAGGTCATATAGTTCAAAATAAGTTTTTGGTCATTGCCAGATGAAGGAAAATAAACTCTTTCATTAATAAGGTCAACTTCTTTAATGTTTATTAGTTCATAAGGACATGCGAGCTGAAGAGGACTGTCAGGGACAGAATTATGTAGATAACGACTCTTCTGAGGAACAGCAATTTTTTTCTGCAGCCCTCTTTGTGAAGTCTGAGTGACATAGTCTGGCCCTTGAACCTTATGTTGAGTAAAGCGCGATTGACAATGTGGGAAAATGTTATTTTCCTCTGAAGAAGTGCTGTCTTCAGAACGACACAGAGACTGACAGTGCCCCCAGAAAACTAAATGTGCTTTGGAATATTTGGTTTGTGTTTTATTTCAGTTATATATTAGCAAAATGCAGCAAGCACTGGAGAAATGGGAAACCTTCTCCCTGTATTTTCATTTGATTCAAGGATTGCACTGCAAAAAATGTGGGTACATTTGTTTTTGTGCTTTGTAAGTATTAAGTATTAAGTATTAAGTCAATTAAGTATTGAAAAGGCATAGTGGATAGCCATAGCATTCATAGTAAGTGGTAGGTTTTGTATATGCAAAGTAATCAGACTTGTATGCCTTTGCTCAGCGTACTTGTTCCATGCTGCATTGCAAAGCACAAGAATTCAAGGAAGTGTGCCGACCATGAGGTCACCAAATTCAAGCATATCAGGAAATGTGTGTAGCTGTATCAGATTTACGCAAATACATTGAGTCCTTCAACTTACTGCCGTATTAATTTTCCAGTTGTAGTAAGTATTAGGAGATTTTTTTGAATGGGTTAAAATGCAAGTGTGTAAATGACTTGGTGGCGTTTCCTTCTCCTGCACAGCACAATAGCCCAGGAGATCAGAATTTCTCTTTTGGCCAGTAGTGTCCCTTAACCTTCACCCCTTTGCTTTGTTCTTTGTTCAGATGATTAGGTGTTTTCCATCTGCACCTCTATGGGAGAAGAATCTGTGCTTGTTAATTTGAGCTGACTTCCTAAGGAAGTCGGGCTTATCTGATAGTGCTTTGTCTGTCCTCTTACCCCTGCAGTAACCTCTGAACAGGCTGCCCAGGTTCAGCTCACTCAGAAGGAGGAGGTGAGGTCTCAGCATACTGTGTCCTTATGAGCTTGATGAAACTCTGCAGCTGGACGGAGAGACCCTACTGAGGAAATAGCTGCAGCGTGAAGTCAACCTTTACTGGCCTGCAACCCAGGCCTTTCTAGCGTGCCTTCTCTGATGTCTAATAAGGGTTAGGGTGTAATCTATAATAGCATTTGCCTAGTATGTAACAACAATAAATCGTGAACAGGCTTCCAGATATCCCAAAACATATTCAGTCTATTTTTGGTAGTATTAGGATTCACTGTGTTTCTCCGAAGGGTTTGTTTTCTGTTGTTACCATCTGGAGAGCAGTGCTGTGAGTGTTGTGAGTAGTGATGGATGTGCTTGTGTTTAACCACTTGCTTGGTGGCTAAATGATACGGGCAAGGACTTCCAAACTGAGGAGTCAGACACCCAATTTTCTTTTGAAATATCTGTGTTGCTCTGAAAATCTCATGCTAGGAACATCAAGTGCAACGTCTGGCTTGGGAACCACTCTTGCGTGCTGTACGCTGGGCAATGCATGGCAAATGGCTCCAGTAGGACTAAGTCTCCAAATTGACATACGGATTAATTGAAAACAGGCATCATTCAGTGAGAAAAAAAGGTGAAGTCTGCAAAATATATATTTAGTTTGAAAAAAACAAAAAATGTAATCTAATAAGTTCAGTTTTAATTGTGGTAAAAATAAACCATCGATTCCTACAAAGTTTCTTCGCTTTGTCCTGTCCTTTCAGTACGCTGCTCTGCCTGACTGCTCTGCCTCTTCAGTATCACTGTGCTGCTTTTTTCTCTCCAGCCCAGCCCTCCTAGCAGAGATACTCTTCCCAGCTCTCTCTATGAGCCACCTGGCTTGCTCTTGTTTGTTGGGGTTTTTTTGGTTGACATGAGTAACTTGAAGGATTTTTCATTGTACTTTTGAAATCCTTCTCACAATTGTATCCATTTCTATGATTAAACTATTTGACATCTGCTTCTTCTGTATGTTTTCCTTTCTAAAGGCATGTCCCAAGGGTCTCAGTTTCTTTCTACGTGTGTTGTGCTGTCCTACGGGTACTAAATGCTGTCACATAATCACCCTTGAGTTGTGGTGCTTGTTCGTGGATTTCTTCAGCCAATGACTTCAACCTTTCTGATCCCTGTCCTGTGTGTAGTCTTCATGCGTCACCCTCCCCAGGTCAGGAAATCCCATGCAAAGAGTTTTCTCTCGTCTCCTTGCCAGGCGAGGGTGCTTGTGCTCATTGCTACCTGGGAGTATCCACCGGCTCTCCCAGTCTGCAGCTTGATTATTTGTATTTCCATACTGTTTAACGGGCCTGGGACTGGAAGAAAGAAAGAAATGGAAGTACTAGAAAGCAGGTGCAGCTGCATATTGGCCTTAGCCTCTGAGACAGGTGGGATATTTACTCCAGCTGGGGTGCACCTTTACTCTATTGGTGACACTTCTTGCCAAGAGGCGTGCCTTTGTAGGTGGTGCTCGTGACCAGGAGCTTTGGAAATGAATTTGTGAAAGTGTCGATCCTTGTGTTGAGCTTGTGTGTTGCTCCCTGACATCTCAACTTCACCTGGCAGAGCAGAAGCAGCCTGGGGTGGCTGCAAGGTAACGGCGGTGGTGGCTTCCCAGCATCTCAGAAGTGATGCTGCTGTTTGGCAGCTAGAGGAAGCAGTGAGGAGGGAATTTTTCTCCTTGTGCTTGACAGGAAAAAAAAGACAGCAAAACAAAGTTTGTCTCAAAGGACTGAAAATTTGGCCTTGTGCACTCCTGCACATTTGCTGTATAATATCTTAAGACCCTGTCTTTGTTTCCTTTTCCGCTGCTGCAGATTAGGAGAGTGCATTTGGGGCAGATAGGCAATTTGAATTATTTTATCAGCTTTCGGAAAGAGAAATAGCAGATTCTTAAATTAATTCCTCAGAACTGGGGAAAGCCAAATTCCCAAATGGGATTCAGCCTTCATTTATAAACGAGTTTTAGTGATTCATGTCCTGCGAATCTTTTATAACGTGGAATGCTGCCATGTTATAAAACAGAGAGGGAAAGCCTGCATTTAGATTACTAAAGAGAGATTTTTGTCTCAACTTTGGGAATTTTTTTAAGGAGGTGGAAGAATGTACTTTAGTGAAAAACAGCCAAACCCTCTCAAATAAATCTTATTAATTCTACTTGCATTTTTTTTGTTACTCATCTAGCTTTAAATTCAAAGACTGAAGGCTGTGGGATCAGCAAAGCTCTACTAAAGAAAGCCAGTTCATCTTCTGTTTCTGTGTTCATTGTCTTTACTGTCAGTGCTATTGGCAATTTGCTTGGTTTACCAGAAATGTGTACTTCTGGCATGGTCTTTCAGATAGGGGATTTTTTTTGGAAGCTTTCTGTTGGCAATAGTAGGATGTGTAATTTGATATATGCCTTTTTATCTGCATATAGGTGCATTTTCTTTCACTTTGAAGGTTAAATTAGGATATTTGGGCCAAGACAAGTAAAATGAGCATTCGCCACCTGCTTAGTAGAATTATTTTTTTTCTAGCAATAAGGCTTTGATTTAGGCACATACTTACCTGCATTTCTGCCTGGCTGTATTTGGGATGATGGTTGTTCAGTATTGTCAAAAATGCAGCCTGCCATCAGTATCTACAATTTTTTGGTGGTGTGCTATATAATAATTTTCCTTGAGAGCTTTTAATGTTCCATTTAGTGGTAGATTATTATGATGATACCTTTAACTGTAGAGAAAAAAAAAAAAATTGTAACATGAGAAAATTTATTGTGGAAAAAACCCAAATAAATTGTAACATAAGAAAATTTATTGACAAACAGCTTTCTTCTATTGCTTTCAAATCTGTGAAATGTAATCTTTTTACTGGTTTCATCCAGTATTCTCCACTTACCTAAACCTATTTTATAAGCTGACCTTTTAACCATTTCTTTTTAGGTATCTGCTCGTAGAGCACAAAAATAGGCATAAAATGTGTGACCACTGATCCTCAATTCATAGATTATTTTTTAAAAAAACAAATCTGGAGTGTTGTGACTGGCAGATCGGACTGCAGGCAGAAAGCAGGCCAGAAAGATTTTTTTATTTTTTTATCTGTTTTGTTTGTTTGTTTTTGAAGTGGTTTCCAGGCACTTGACAGTGAAATACATTTGAGAAAACTCAAAAGTAGAACACAGCTTTGAAGAACTTACATGCTTAGAGAACTGAGCTGTTACAACTGACTAAGAAAATACTTTTCTTTTTTCCTTTAAAGAAATTGAGCATTTGGTCAGCTATGCTTTAAAAAAGATATGTGGAACTAGTTAACCCAAGAAACATGTAACACAAAATGCAGACAGTAGGAGAGATACCAGTTAACTTCTGTTTTCCCTTTGAGAGGTGAGGTCTAAAGATGCTGGTAATGTCTTAGCATGTCAGCGTCAAATAGCTGGTGCTGCCCTTGTTTCTCAGCTTGTCACAGAGCCTTTACCTTCTTTAGAGCTGACCATGTTTTGAAGGAAAGTTGTCCCTAGATGTTTTCCCAGATGCATATTGTTGACTTGGAGTACTTTTCCTCTCTTATCTATCTGAACACCAGTAGGTGCACTGTATGCATCAAAACATCTTTAAAAGTCATCTAAAAGTCCACAGTTCATATTGAGCTGTTTTAAATAAGGGCTACCATCCGTTGCCTTCAGTGATTGAGAATCTGGGTCTGATTGTTCCTTTCTTAGAATATCTGCATAAAAAGCAATCTAAAATGTCTTCTTTCTGACCATAGGCACAAGGGGCAGTTCCTCTGCACACCATAAAGCCCTGAGCAGAAGTCACAACATCTCCACATACTGTAGCTTCCAAGAGTTGTTGTGGGATCCTGGTTATAGAAGCCGCTCTTAAATATGGGCAGTTATATACCGAAACCTGCCATGCATCTGCTGTTGGTATGGCATCAATTTCCATGGGAGTACTTTTTGGATACACACACAATGTTGTTCCTTAACATAGATTTATGAGAGGCTTTTTCTTTATTTTAAAATTTCAAAAGTGAAAGACCTTTCCAGGCAAGGCCTTTAAGATGAATTTGCTATGCAAATATACTTATGCTAAGTCAGGAGGTTTGCAGTCCATTTGAGGATGAGATTGGAGTCTGAAGCACTAGATAAACAGCTACGTGGCAGCTTTATACAGTAGTATCCAGAGCTGGATCACATGCTGAAATTGAGTCAACAAGGTCTGAATGTTGAGAGAAAAGCAAACATGGCATGGGATGTGTAAACACACACTATGCATAGGTTTGCCTTAGAAAAATTCCTTCATTGTGCTTAATAATGCTCAAGCCTCAGGGGTCAGAAATATTTCAAAGCTGAGGATACAGCAGATTTGGTCTACAGAGAAATATTTGTTCCAGGAATGATCAAAAATCTAGAAATTGAGACTGAAAAATGGTGAAAAAAATTTGAGTTTTTAAGGGAAGAGCTAATAGAGATCTGGTATCAGTCATCTTCTGTGTAAGAGGTTGTTGGAAGGCAGAACATAAATGTTCTTTGCTGGAGATAGGACAAAGTAATGTGCTTAAAATGGAGCAAGAGATCGTTGTGTAGAACACTGGGAGCACTAATGATAGTGCCAGTGAAGTGACATGAATAGATTGCCCAAGGAAAGGAGACTGTTATGGGATGTGCTATTGCTGGTGTTTTTTTGAAGACGAATGTCTGTTAAAAAGGGTTTAGTTGCAAATGCCTTTTCTGGTGTAGCGAATGGGATGACCGCCTTCACCTCGTTTTTTAAAAACAAAGATTTACAGTGTAAAGACATTTACACTTAGTAGCAACCGCTCCTGTTGCATTCCAGCCAGCCCTGGTCAAGGTTTTGCCTTCCTCTAACAATGTCGAGCTCTCTTGTCCTAAATAAATGTCTCTGACTCTTATATTGTCCCGTCCATCTTCAGAGGACATCTGCCTAGAGGATAACGTGCTCTTCATATCTCTCCAGGGTAAGGAAAAACTTCCATGCCTTGTTTGAATTAGTCTTGAACTGATGGAAGGCAGCTTTTATCCAAAGAAAGTGAACTTCCTATTTTTAAATTACTTCAATTATTTTGTAACTTTATAATTAAAGCAAGCCTATAAGTGGGAATCTTTTCTCCTGACTAATGGCATTTAATTATGCGACATGAGGCTTTGAATTGCCAACTTTTCAGCAAGCTATAAAATGTGTATGAGAAGACAAGAGCCAGGGATTCTACGCTTCTTACGAAAGACTGTGGTTTACAAGACACTCATCATGCTCTGCATGAAAGTACATAGGTTCCCTTCAGTGCCTGACTCTGAAACAGAAATTAAAAATGTGGTTGAGTTAGGAGAATTTGGTATGACTCAAATTTCTTGTAATTCACTGCTATGATGTTACTCTTAAAACTTCTTCAGTAGAAGGACTACTCAGTAAGCTATATATTGAAAGAGTGTGCAGAAAATCAAGATTTTCGCGAATCACACACACACGTGTAGTTGCTGAATCTGCCTTGTAAACCTGTCACGACCAAACAGGTTTTGCACAATCCTGTACAGATAATGTGTTTAGAAAGTGAGAGGCTTGGGATTTAATTAACTTCTAAATGATGTTTTCTCTCTGTTGTGGTTTAACCTGGCAGGCAGCTAAACACCACACAGCCATTCACTCACCCTCCCACAGTGGAATGGGGGAGAGAACTGGAAAATAGGTAAAACACATGGATTGAGATAAAGACAGTTTAATAGGACAGAAAAGGAATGGAAAACAGTAATAATGATAAAAGAGTATAGAAAACAAGTGATGCACAATGCAGTTGCTCACCGCCTGCTGACCGATGCCCAACCAGTGCCCAAGCAGTGGCTGCCACCCCCAGCCAACTCCCCCTGGTTTTATTGTTCAGCATGGTGTCATATGGGATGCAATATCCTTTCGGCCCAGTTGGGGTCAGGTGGTGAGGCTTTGTCCCCTCCCAGCTTCTTGTGCACCCCCAGTCTCCTCGCTGGCAGGGCCGTGTGAGGAGCTGAAGAGTCCTTGACTTAACGTAAGCACTGCTCAGCACAACTAAAACATCAGTGTGTTACCAACTTTATTCTCATCCTAAGTCCGAAAACACAGCTCTATACCAGCTACAAGGAAGAAAATTAACTCTGTTCCAGCTGAAACCAGGACACTCTCCTTCAAGCTGCATCAGCGCTTTCCCCCTTTTTTTTTATTCTTTCTTGGCTTCTGCTAGCTGATGGGGGACTGTCAACTCATTTTGATGTAAAACTTGAAATTTTCATTTTGGGCTTTTCTCCAAACCAGAAATGGCCCTTGAAGAAGCACTCACAAACAAACAGTTATAATTTACAAGTACACCGCAAATAGAAATCAGTCATTTTATTCATGTAACCCCCGGGTCTGTCTCTGTAGTCTTCATGTTTTTGATGAAATGAGAGATTTGTGAGCAAAGTTTAAACCTGGAGGTAGCATCCCATGTTTTCACTAGTAACAAAGACAACTACAATATGAAGACCCTAATAGACACCAAAATGCAGTGGGGGACTTCTGGCACAGAGATTATTGTTTTATGTGCTGATGGCTTCTTGATTCTTTACCTGAACACGGGTTTGTCAAACTTCATTCTTAATTTGGCCTTTAACAATTTTCATGGTATGGATGTTACAGTTTAGGATTATGTAAAAAGAAGAACTCAATGTGTCTGGGGGTAGTATAGCTTAAATTACTATGCTTTTAGCAAAGTCTTTAGGCTGCTTGAGAACGTGGTGAAAATAAATAATTTGTTAAGTTTTAAGGGTGTTTCTTCCCTATAGAACTGTAGCATCTCTCTCAGCTTCTCAGCTTCTGCGCTGCCTGGTCTGTTCCCTCAGTCTGGTTATTGCAGACCAAGAAAAGAGAAGCGGCCTCTTGTGAATAGCTCTATTTGACATAGTGCTGATACGTTTCTCCTCACACAAGGCAGATTGGTGATAGACGTAAGAGCATTTCGGGCATCCACAGCTGTCTCCCTAATTCTTTTCAAAGAATTCCTTTAAAAAAGAGGTATAAAAAAATATAGAGCGGTATTGCAGAGATGAAGGAGCATACTCCTGGTGCCGCAGAGAGGTTTCTTTAAAAATTACAGAGGCTTTTAGGCAAAGTCTGATATTCTGACAGTGACGTACCTCTAGATTTGTAATAGACTTCTAAGGCAAAGTCAGGAGCCTTTCCACTTGAGACTTTTAAAAGAAGTAGCCTGGACTAAATGTGAGTTTTAGAAAACTGCTTTGTAGGAGAGTCTGTCTCAGCTGTGTTCTTATCTGAAAATGTCCCAGTTCCTGCTGTTGATCCCTGAGAGAAGACCCCTTGTTGCCCGGGAGTTACGGTCTCTGGGAGGGTGCTCAAGTCTTCAGAGCTTTCAGGTGGCAGGCAAACAATGCACCGGGGACTGGGTGGGGTTTAGGATAAGCTTTCCTGCGGTTTTCTTTTTGAGAACAAAAACTGATGGTGACCGGTGTGTGGGTGGAACTGAATGTGTTCCCCAGATCCTGCTGAACAGTTGAACTTCTCTTTGGAAAACATGCAGCCCATTAATCTTCAAAGAACACATTAAGCATAATATTCTAGATAATTTTTACCTTAAGGGCACCATTTACAGCAAAAAGTATCTTTTGGTAGAGAAATGGCTCTCTTTTTTTTCCTTTTTCTTCCAGACGTTATTAGCACTGGATTGAACCAGTGACCCTGGGTGGTCAGATCTGGTTCTGCAGTGTCTTGGGCATCCCTTAACTTTGAATAGCAGCAATATGAAAAGTGAGCAGAGGGGAGAGGAAAACAGATGGGTTTTCCTGTCCCCATAAACCCATATCCAAAGCAGAGGACATTTCCATTCATGGTATACAGGACCCTTTGTGAATGTGACATTTCATCTAAGTTGAATGTAGAGGAATACCCTTGCGTGTCTATTCTGTTCTGACCTACGATAGTCCTAAAAGAGGCCTGTGAACAGTTGGGTTCTGCATGTCTGTGATCCTTGAGGTTGTGTTTGAAATGCCTCGCTGAAAACGTATGCGTGAAGGAGAGATTGGGACACTAAAAAGGTTTTCTTGCCAGGCAATGAAGAGTATGGAGTTGCTATGCCTTGGAGCAGCACTGAATAAGAAAAACAGGTGGAACAAAAAGTGGCATTTTTGGAGTACCAGCTCTGGAATTTAAAATTTGGTGGGGTTTTTTGTTTTATTTTGTTTTGTTTTTTTATTTTAGAACTGACCAGCTTGTTGGAAGATGGTGTTCTGCTTGAAGCTGCTGTTCTGAAAACAAACAGCAGAAGAATGTGGACGAATTCAAGCCCCCGCTGCCTTTTAGCAGTAGCTATTTTATGTTTAAGAAACTTAATATATAGCCAAGAGATAGGTGAGTTTATTGCAATGTCATTTACTAATTATTTTGCCTTTTAACTTCTATGCTGACACCATTTAATTACATTGCTTTCCTATTATATGTATATTCAAAAGCCATCACCTCTGGTTCCACACCATCCTAGGGATGGAGGTACCACCAGACCTGGTCTCTGCTTTCTAGCAACCAGTAGCAACTTGTAAACCAGTGTAAAATTGGGTGTTAAATTCTCCGTAATGCAACTGTTATAGTCTACATTTGCAATTGGTGTAAATGCCCACATTGAGACCTTCTTTCGGTATATGTTGGCTATGTGCGACAATTTCACACATTATCATTAATTGCCCTTCTGTCATTAATTGCCCTCCGTGTGGGACAATGGAGGAGAGCAAAAAACTCATTAAGTTTATCATCAAAGCTTGCGGTTTGCCATTGGCCCAAAGCCTGCTTATTAGGCTAGGCTGGCAACGGCTGTTGTAGAAAGAAACAGCTGCCTGTGCCACTGCACACAAGTATAACCCAGATTTTAGGTACTTCTAGAAATCTCACATTCTGTGTCTGTCTGTAATCAGGCACACAAATCATTCAACAGTTTTAAAATGCTGGCTAGAGATGCATGCAATGAAAATGTAAAAAGAATGGCATAAAGAATAGCAGTTATTTCACCATTGGTCACTTTTGACCTGCAGCTTGTGACTGTACTTCTTATATGATTTCAGGTTCTCTGGGGCACCCCCAGAATTTGAAATGTGTAACACACAATTTACGTAAAATGGTCTGTACTTGGGATGTCTCTTCTAAAAGAAGACATGGACAAACTGACTTTTGCTACACTACCAAGTAAGTCCCCTATATACCTGGTTGAAAAATACCAAATTGTGATGAAAGTGTAGTTATTCCTCAGTCACTGCCCGTGGAATTTGTGATGCTGTTGTTTCCCAGCATCTCCCCATCAGTTTTCCTTGGGTGGTGCTCCCTCCAAGCACTGTTAACTCAGGCAATGGCCAGGTTTCTGGCAATGTCGTGTTTCATGCTAACAATTCTCCTGCCAAAATCTCCTGCTTACTCTCTTCAAAGGACTGGAAGATGCTCTCGTTTACTCAGATTTCTCTGTGTGTCTGCCTAGCCCTTGCTCAGAGTTTTCATGAGGGACATCTTCATACCAGGTTCAATCCAAAAGGAAATGATAGTTGGAAGAAGCAAATCCTGATGTTATGGTCCAAAGCGGTAGAATATATGACATAAGTTTTGAGATTCACGTGTGGAAAAACATGAAAAATCTCTTGGTGGCTGTCTTATAACTTTTATAAATTTTAAGCTGTCTGGAGAGCATTGTATTAGAGGAAATGTAAAAATTATTCCACAGTTACAGTAGATTTTCCAAAGTGAATCCGAGTTGAAATTTTTGAGAAGCGTTAAAATAACTTAAATCTTCAGTGTGTTTTCACTAATGAGAACTACATGTGCAATTCCCCATGCTGTGGGTCTGCCAAATACTTATCATGTGCTAGGGATGAGTTCAAATCCTTTTTGCATCTTGATCCTGCCCCCAATCCAGATATTTGTACTGTCTTTTTTCCTGTAAATTCTGCAGGCAGCCCAGACTTGTCCTTGGGGTCCCAGGGCTTGGCTGCGCTTCTTCCACCTACATGTTTGATTTTCTGTGTCTAGTTATTCCTCCTGCATTGCCAGCTATCATTTCTATAAAAAAAAACCCAAAACATATATGTGACATTGCGGCCACAGTTCAGGAGTGTAAAGTTCATGAGGTACAGCCCTCTAAACAAGAACAATCATGTAGCTGGTGCTGTTTCTCTTTAGCAAAGCAGAACAGGCTTGGGTTCCCGAAGCAGAGAGGCTGAGGGCTGATTTAGTATAGAACTCCCTGAGGGAAAGAGATTTTGTTTTCCACTTGCCCAAACATCCTCTAATAATATTTCAGTACAGAAGAGGAATATCCTTTTGGAGCACTCAAGTCTCAGCTGGCCTTCACTAGCCCAGGGTCTAGCATGAATCTTAAAAGTTCAACCCAAGCTCTTGACTCCAGCCAATGGGAGCTCCAGGGTCTTGTTCCAGTGGATGAGTGAGTAACAGTCCCTCAGCAGGAAGTCTGGCATTGTTCTCTTTGCTTTCCTTCCTCCCATCATTCCCCCAAGAGGAAGGTCTGGATTTTTCCAAACTTTTTGCCTCTCTAGTTGCGTATCCATGATAATAAGCAGGGGGACTTGACCCATCCATTATTGTTTCCTGAATGTATCTATGACCTCCAGGCAAAGGCCAGATCACATTGTGCTGAGCACTGCACAAACATTATGCACAGACTGTATTCCCATCTGGCATTTTAGCAGTTCTCTCCCCTGCCCTCTGCTCTTTCCTTACAAGCTAAGCAGCAGAAGGCAGCTGAAATATTTGTTCTGAGATGGGGACACAAGCGAGTGACTGCTTCTTGCATCCATATGCCATCACTTTGAGTAGAAATGGGAGAGGGAGTCAGGAAACATAGAGGGAGGGAGTGGTACTGTAGGTTTGGGGGGGATTTTATTTTGCTTTTTTGAAATACTAATTCACTAATCCAGGTGACTGTAGGTTTCAGAAATGCGTCAGGCTTTCATTTTGAGGTGTTCTCTTAACAACTAGGTAGCTGCAATATACAACTAGTGCACAGGAAATGCCTATTAATCTGATACTAACCAAAGCCCATGCAAGTTTTACTCCTTCACAGGCTTGATATGTAGCTCTCTGTTATGTTACAGTGAAATTGTGTTTTATTAGTGTCCTAGGAATAGGACTTAATGTGCCTTAGCTTCCTATCTGCTGAAATACCTGCTTAATCCTCTCTGTCTTTTCAGTGATCTCCCCCCTCCTGTGTGTTTTAAAACTAAGGAGAAAAGGGTCGAGATTCCAGTCCCAGAGAGATCTACCACAGTGACAATAACCACAAACAGCATTTCTGGAACTGCTTTTACTACCAAACAGTTTGAAATTCACAAGACAGACATCTGTAAGTATCAGGTTTTATGTGTGTACATAAGGCCTTTATACTATGATTAACAATGCCCCAGAAGTGTATATGCTTGCAGTTTTCTTGGCAGTGTTTCTGTATGTAAAAACTTGATGTGCTGAGTCCAGATGGATCTACCATATGTAATAGGTTGTTTTCTCTCCCCCTTCAACGGAAAGAAAACCCCTCTTATCAATAGATCATAGCAGAGAAATCAAGGGCAGAGGAGGAGAATGAAGTACAACATGGTTACGTCCCCCTAATCATAATTCACCCTTTTTTTTCTGGAATTGCAAGTTAGGAAGGAGTAGTAAACAAGTTTCTAATCTACATACTGAAGTACCTGCATGGGGTGTGATGTGCCAAGATCATATTTTCTTAATATATGCCTAATTTACCCAATCTGTTTAAATATATATGAAACTGAGTAAATACATTTATGCTTGGGAGGGAGGCTGCATCATATTGGAGTCATAGATAAATTAGAAGGAAATCGTAAGCTGAAGATAGCATTGACACCATATGCTACAGTTGCTCATGATATAGTCTTTGGTTTTGGTTTGCCTGCTTATTCCTTTAGTGCAGTCAAAATCTAAAGTCAGTAGCACTTCTTATCCATGGCTCAGTTTTCAGCTAAGAGCAGCTCAAGAACTTCAAGAAAACACAACTCAAAAATATGTGGGCAACACACTGGGTTCTCCAGCATCTTGCTGACCACAGGCAGATCTCTCAGGCTTGTCACAGGTTATCCCGGGTAGCATGTTGACTGTGCTGAACGCTTTGGAGACTCTCAGAACCTTGGCCAAGACTGAAGTTGGATAAATCACACATTTTAAAAACATGATTCATCCTACACCAGGCCCAATGAACTGCCATAACGCTTGAACTGCCATAACCCTTACTACTTCTCAGACTCTTGCTTCACCACCACCCATTCGTAGAAGAGATGCTTCTGCTTAATCTTCCTGTCCTGTCCCCATCACCATGTCATGCCTTTAATATTTCTTGTAGCTTAAAATCACATTCCCCATGATCATCTTCAGAACCTCATGTGAGCTTCTTCCACCTTGTGGTTATGTTTTCATTTCTCCCTACCCTAGCTTTTGTTGCAAGTACCCTCTTCCCTGCTGGTCTCCAAAACCCACTTCTTCCTTTGGGAGATTTTCCATCATCCTCCCTAGATGTCTTCCTTACTATGAAGAGTCCTATTATGAAGAGTCATAGTCATAAACAGTTACTCACACATCTGCATGTTGAGATGTTAGAAGAAAATGCTACCTGATGATTCATCAGCACCTGTGCTTTCCTAGGAACTTTCACGCTCAAGTAATGACAGAGCCCATCTTGTTCTAATTACAGAGGTAGTTACATGTTTGTATGGCTAATAGCCAGTTGAGAGAAGAGGTGTGGCTGTTTAACACCTGTAGGGCTAGTGTTGCTGACTGATGCCTTTAATACNAAAAATATATATACAATTTTTGTCTTTGGTAATATTCTGGGAGGTCGTTTGAAAAAATCTAACAATAATGAAGGCTGTAGATCTTTGCAGAACCTGACTGTAGTCATGCTTCTGGTAGGTAACTTCTTGGTAAGTTTCAAAGTTATGAGGACACTGGCTACTATACAGTCAGTACTTATTCACAGTCACACCTTTTTTTTTTTAAATCTAGTACAGGTTTGGGATTTTTGGTAGAACTTGCTTATGAATTTAGCAGATATTTTACACCATTATCTCTGTTTTATTTCTCCAACAGTGTCTCAAGTCTTGGTGGTCTTTGAATGTTCAGTTTGTGTTTTTTTTTTTTTTTTTGCAACCACAGTTTTTCTAGGCCAATTTATAGCTCGGTTCTTTAATATTTAGGAATGGAGAAAAGATAAAATGTGCAGCCTGGGACTAATATTAGGAGAATTTCTGATTTGGAAAAGTTGGAACATTTCCCTGCCTGGGAGAGGCCCAGGATACTGGGGTGAAGTGGATACCTTAGAAATAATTGGTGAGCTTCTGCTCTCCCTCAAATGTCTACCCTCTGTTATTTCTGGCTGGCAATCTACCTGTCCGTGGGCTGTTTAGCATCTTGGGCTTTTGTCCAAGTAAATTCACAACTGAACTGAAAAATAGGTGNCTAGGAACTTTCACGCTCAAGTAATGACAGAGTCCATCTTGTTCTAATTACAGAGGTAGTTACATGTTTGTATGGCTAATAGCCAGTTGAGAGAAGAGGTGTGGCTGTTTAACACCTGTAGGGCTAGTGTTGCTGACTGATGCCTTTAATACGGCTTTTTTTCCCTCTCTCTTTTTCAAGCATTTGTTCCTCTCACTCCACGCATTCTTAGTTCAACACCTGACTTTTCAACTTCCACATTAAATCTGAAGTGGAGTGATAATGGATCAGTCTTCCCGTATGGACTGGATGCCTTTTGGCAGATTCAGATACTTCGTAAAGAAGCAGTGGAAATAGTCACACAANTTTTTGCAACCACAGTTATTCTAGGCCAATTTATAGCTCGGTTCTATAATATTTAGGAATGGAGAAAAGATAAAATGTGCAGCCTGGGACTAATATTAGGAGAATTTCTGATTTGGAAAAGTTGGAACATTTCCCTGCCTGGGAGAGGCCCAGGATACTGGGGTGAAGTGGATACCTTAGAAATAATTGGTGAGCTTCTGCTCTCCCTCAAATGTCTACCCTCTGTTATTTCTGGCTGGCAATCTACCTGTCCGTGGGCTGTTTAGCATCTTGGGCTTTTGTCCAAGTAAATTCACAACTGAACTGAAAAATAGGTGGGATACTCCAGCCATCTATCAGGATTTTGTGTTTTACTTCACTTAATTTGCCATTATGTTCGTGTCTGGGAGATTATAAGTCATTGCCAACAGGTGTTCATAAACTCTCTCTTGGTTGTTTTTTTGGGGGAAAACTTTGTAGGTAACTTACTATTCAAAACTCACTCATGAAGACATCATTCTGTCTTGGAACTGGACATCAGATATGCCTTTGGAGTGTACATCGCATTATGTGAAGATTCGCTGTTATATTAATGTAACACAGTTTGTTGGCCCCAAGGACTGGAGTGACTGGAGCCCAGTAGAAGAGGTCCCTGGTATGTTTATTCTTTTGCCACCATGTGGACTTTGATTGCTTTATGAAAAGTAAGCCAAAATCAGAGGAAAAGCATTAGGCAGTGATGGGCCGCTGCTTTTGGGGTGTTTTGATGAGAGAAATAATGCAATCATTAGTTAATGAAACATAGTAGACATTGATTTGTATGCATTGGAGTGCTCCTAAGTCATGATTTAGCTGATCAGCACCATATTTACAGCAAGCTGTTCATGTAAGGTTTTTTTGTTTGTGTTTTCCATTCTTCCTTCTCTGCTAGGAAAAGATACTGATCCCAATGGGAGTGGAGTGTTTCCTCAGGACACCGTGGTGGCAGTAGGCTCAGATGTGACAATTTGTTGTGTCCATGAAGAAGGACAGCAGATACAGATGACTTATGGATCACAAGTATACCCAATGATAAATCTAAGCAGCCGGAGCAGTGCAATCAGAGTGCTAAATGCCAGTGCTTCAGATACCAGTGGGACAAACGTAGTGTGCTCACGGTCCGAAGCAGCGATAGATGGAACTGTCTTGTTTGTGGGATGTATGTATCATTATGTTTACTAACCCTAGGAAAATCAAAATAATTTTGAGACTGCTAGGGTTCTGCTAGGAAGCAAGTACTATTGTGGCATTTTTTCCCCTGGCCTTTGGTTTATGAGGATGAACTGGGACTGTGCTTGTTTGATTCCATTATGGAAACTCCAGCCCATGGAGAAACCACCAAGGCTGGGAGAATGAGGAAGTACCCATGTAAGCCCTCTTCTCTTAGAACCTGGCCCACTGCTTCTCTCCTTGGTCTCTTTTTCTAAGGTACTTCTGCAAGATCTGGAACACTTGGTAGTTTATTGCTGTATGAAAATTCATCCTCAGTCTCTATCACTTTAGGTTTACATCTGCTCTAGTTTGGTCTGTTACAAAGCAAGAGTAAGAGAAGGAATTGTAAGTGAAAACATTCATTTGCTAACCAGTCAAATGAAGACAATAAAACAGTTAGACTTACAACAGCAACAGATGCTCATCCAGGGCAGTAGCTCCCTGGGAGCGAATTCCAGCAAAAGAACCCAGATGACATTTCCTCTTTCCTGGAAAATCTTCTAAACATTCTTTTAGTATTTTCTTTAAAGATACTGTATCACTGTGTAGCTTCTCTGTGTAACCATGCCAGGCAGTACAGATACCTCTTAAAACAAACTACTGAAAGTACCTGGTTCTTCTTTCCCTTAATTGGTCGTTTCAGAGCTTTGTGACTTTCCCTACAGGGCTTTTGAGAGTTGTCATTTTCCTGCCCATTAGAATCTTGTTCCCCCTTAGAAATGCCTGCCTTTGAACTTAGGGTCCTTGGGGTTGAGGGAAAGGAGAGGAGAGACTGGACTCATTTAAAAGTGTGTTCCCAACTCCGGCCTGTGCCCCTTGTCGTTGATGTTGTGTATTAAGTGTGTGATAGCAAACGGCAAACAAAGTCCAGCCTTTTATGACTTCTCAGTGAGATGTAATTTTTTTGTTATTTGTGCAGTGTTTGCTTTTGTAGGAGAATCTTCCAGGTAAGTAAGTCAGTCAGTTGTTCGTGAATGAAGGCTGTGATAATCCCACAAGCTTTTCCCATATCGTGGTTTTTGAAGAGCTGGAATGTGGAGAAGTCTGTTTCCTGCCAGCATTTCTTCTTGTGGTACCTGCTTAGTTGGAAGGGAGAAGACTTGTCATGATGCTCTTGGTGATAGGAGACACTTGGGGGATAAAAAGTAGAGGAAGTACATGTGCATGCACACCACCTTGATTAAGCCTAGGTCTGGCAAAATTAGTGTTCTTTTTGGCCTATGGCTCATAATCTGAACTAAGCCTGCCACTGTTACCTCTTGTGCTAGTGCCCAGTCTCTAGGGCAGCTATGTGAATATTAATGTGCTGCCTTTTGGAGAAAAGTGTAGGAGGCTTGAAGTAAGTGTTCTGCTTAGTCTTGCATTAGCATGACTGCCCTCTCTGTTGGGAGCACTGTCCTTCTTCTCCAGGAAGGTGTTTAACACTGCTCTAGTATGGGAGCAAAGAACAAAGTTTAAAAGAAAAAGGTGGGCACTACTAAAGCGATGGTGAAGAAGACAAGTCATTCAGGGCTTGCTTTAACTTTCAAATTCAGTGCGGAACTCATGCCAATGGGAACATCTCCTTGACATGACTTGCTTGGAGAATTCAAAGCAGCGGTGGGGCTGGCGTGTAAGAAGATGTGACGCACAGCCGACAGCATTCCTGCATTGCTCAGCAGCTAAACTGCTGCTCAGAATTTTGGAAAAGTCTTGGCAGAGTTTCAGTGAAGCGCTTCCAGGTCAGAGCCTGGAGCTTGTGAACATATTTGCATGTGATTTACCAGATTACCCACCCACTTAGAAGCCTAGAGTCAAGTGTTAGTCAGATGGGGCTGCTAATAATTATCCATCTGTTTTATTGGTATTTTTTAAAGCATATTATTTATATGGTTGGAGGATAACTATTACTGTGTATTTATGAGGCACGCAATCTAGACCCAGCAAAATGAATGGTGATGCTTTCAGGAGGCCAGCATACCAATTGTCACACTAGGATGGCAAAACATTGGCTAACTGTTTTGGTTTCCTTTCATGGTACAGATGCCCCTGATGTTCCCCAGAACCTCAGCTGTGAAACATCCAACTTTGTGATAATAAAATGCACCTGGAAGCCAGGCAGACCCAGTGGACTATATGGAAAACGAGGAACAAATTACAGTTTATTTGAAAGGTAAAACAATTCAGTACTTAAAGGATTAAAAAGGTAGAAGTGAAATGTATCCATTGCTGCCTATTTAAATGAGATAGTCTTCGTTGTTTAGAGCCTAAAATGCTTTTCAAGAGTTTGTGGAAGTTGAAACTAAACTGAACTTGGAGAACTCTTGTCTAGCTCTGCAAAATTGCAATGTGAATTAAGGATGACTTTTCCCAAAAACTTATGCCATTATGAACTCATGAGAAAATAAAGTACTTAGTGTGTCAGACTGCTGCCAACATGTAGATAAGACTAATATGAAAATACAGGGAGATAGTGAGAATCATTCACTAATTTTTAATATTTTTTTCTAAATGCAAAATTCAACCAGTGTCAGATCAACTATCAAACATTTACTGAGCTTCTGCTATGCAGGATAACAGAAACTCACTGAGGAACAGTTGTAAAGCAGGCCATGGGGCTTCACCCAAATGCTGCTCAGGAGTATAGAAGTAAGCGGTTCTTCTCCCAGCACTGAGGGCTAGATAGTGTAGAGCAGGCAAAATGCATGTTACCTGGAGAACATTGAAAAGGACAAATAAGAAATCCACAGAAAGAAGTGAATCATAGAATCACAGAATGGTAGAGGTTGGAAGGGACCTCTGAGGATCATCTAGTCCAACACCCCTGCCAAAGCAAAGGTTGGACAGGAACGCATCCAGGTGGGTTCTGAATATCTCCAGAGAAGGAAACTCCACAACCTCTCTGGGCAGACTGTTCCAGTGCTCTGCCACCCTCAAAGTAAAG
>VXBO01000274.1:158080-191558 GCA_013400135.1 Rhinoptilus africanus | reverse complement strand
CCTTGGTAGACTGGAGCCTCCATAAAGTTCACCAGGGACATGACTTTTGCTGTTGATTCTCCGTGAAAAATGGTTGGCTGTCGGGCGAGTGACAGCAAGACACTTTGCAAGAAACACAAAGCAAACTGATGACATGACAGCAGGAATTTATAGCTGGAGGCTCCTGCCAAATTGGTGTCAAGTCAGATTTGAACCTGACATCTGCTGTAAATCCTTACCTTGAAAAAGTGCTTTTTAAGCCAGTCATGAGCTGCAACACTTCTTGTCATCCTACTTAAGGCTGGCTGAGGGATTTGCTGCAGGCTACGTCTGATTTCCAGCACTCCAGAAAGCATAGCTGAGTGCACCGCTTCGAATTTCACAGTACCGGGAGCGCGCCTCTGGTTCTTAGAAATGACTGCAGTTTATAAAACCTTTGTGCTGTGGCTGGAAGGCTTTCTTCCAGCTTGGACTACAGATAAGTGTCTGCTCTCTGATGGATTTTTGTGTCGTCTTTGTTGCAGACAATGTCAAAACAGATCGGGCTGTGGCAATGGGGAATGGAATTTATATTTCTTGGAATTCTTACCCCAACATGACCTGTGGCTACATAGTAAAATGGTGTCATTCATCTGGGTCTGAACCCTGTAGTGTGGACTGGCAGAAATTTCCTTCAAATACAACAGATGCAGTGATAAAGTCTGGTAAGTCAGAGATAATTTTTTGTGAGTCTTTATGGTTGAGAACCTGAGCAGCAAGTAGAATGAGAGCAGCACCAAAGCTGTGGGTTGAAGATTGTTGCATTGCTCTGTGCTTGTGTATATAAATGAACCCCTTCTTGGTACTGTGTTTATTTTAATTTCTTACACAGCCTTGCCAAATCCAAGTATCAGTCTTGACTTAACTGTTATCATCCAATGTTTATTAACTGTTTTGAAATTACCTCTTCAAGCTACACTCAACAGCTTCCTAACTCAGCCTAATGCATAATGGTTAATCTAGGGTTTGGGGTTTTATTTGGATTCTAAACATAAACAACGCTGCTCAGGATGGGGCAAGACTAATCCGTTGTTTTTACATGAGGCAGATTTTTTTAAGAGTGACCTCCATGTGTTGGCTTGCTGTCAGCAATTGAAATTTCCTGGAACAGGGCACATTCCAGGTCTCTAGATGCTGGTGGGCAGNGTGTGGCAAAATGTTTTCCTCCCTATAATTATGACACTGTGCCCATGTTGTTTTTGTTTGTGCTGACTAGAGCTTGCTTTTTCTAAGCAGACAATACTATGTCTGTCCAACAATGCACTGCTCTAGTCCTGAGCTCTCCCCTGGGATGCTTCTTGTAGCATGTTGTGGGAGTTACCGGGCTGCTGGGGCTGGGCTCAAGCTGGCTAACGCACCACCGTGCGTAGTCCTGCCGGGAGAATCTCTCAGGCTGGACCTGACCTCTTGCAAAACTCACTCAACTTCTGTAGAGTTTCACGGTGGCATCTTGTTTAGAAAAAATCTTGAAAGTAGCTTACATCCCTGACTTGAGAAAATACCAGGAAGTGGTGAATTATTTACTCGTTCAAACACCTATGCCGCCACCAAAGAGATGTGAAGTGGAAATTTGATGACGATTTGTGTTTTGTAGAGTCAGTTCAGGCCTGGGGTTCATCACTGGATGGGCTTCACTATCACTTTTGAGAGTTCTCTGAATTTCTTTTGTACTGTTGTTATAAAAAGCCTGGGTATTTCAAAACGCATTTGTATTTCTGAGGAGGAGGCAGGATCTACATGGCTGCTGTGGGAGGAAAGGAAGGGGATTGTTTCTGGTAACTTCAGTTTGTGTTTCCCCATGGAAAGAGCAATTTATGCAATTTGAGTAGCTTGTTTTGAATCCTGTTTGTTTAGAACCAAAATTTCTCCAGGAGCTAGATGTGCTTGCTGCTTCTGAACCGCATCTGATGGCATAGCTTTTATAGAAATTACAAGTAGGAATAGTATTTATACCTAACACTGTGGTCTAACACATTGTAATTTTTCAGTACGTATTTATGTAAGTCTGCATCATGTGAAAGCTAAAAGCATCACTCTTTGTAAGTGAAATATTCTTACAGCGGTTTTCTCTTGCAGCTCTGTTTAGACCTGGTGTGAGATACAACTTTTCACTATATGGCTGCAAATCCAGTGGATATCAGTTATTGAAAAACATAACTGGGTATATGAAAGAGCTGCGTAAGTGCACTTTTATCGTTCAGGATCTTTACAAAGTGAATTTAGACTATGTGTATTTTTAGCTCAGTGTTGGCAGAAGAAGACTGAGACCAGAATCCCCATACAATGCTACTGACTCCTGCTTGTTCTCTCATTGTAATACAGTTCTCCAGCCTGTTCCAGTTCCCAGCATGCAATAACCCTGTGTGGTGGCTGATTGCACGTGTGTGCAATGCAGCTTGTGTGGTGGTAGAGGCTTTCACAGTCGTTTACTCTGAGGACAGTGGTCATCAGAGTTGAAGGGACAGGCATAATATGAACCACAGGGCTGCGGACACTTCTGCAGGAGGGGAGGCAACTTTTTGTTTTGTCAAGTCAAAGTGAATTTCTGAGCACATTTGGTACAGCTTGGCAAATATAAAAAGCATCCACAACATTAATGTTTAAAAGCACTTCTTAGACCAGAACTAGATCCTAGATTACAAGCCACTTTGGGAATTGCAATTGTATTCCCTCTGGTACCAACCCTGTCTGGGTAACAGCAGTTTGTTCCAGGGCTGAACTTTGCTTGCCTGGAGATGCATTAGTGTCTGGATGCTTTCTGTTCCCAGGTATCTGAACATGGCCTTACCCTTTACGGTTGCAACTGTATTGTATTGTAACTACAGCACCCATTTCAGCTTGAAGTTTAACATGTTTCCTGCTAAAATAGTCTGCTTGGAAAACTGAGCTGCTGACATAAGCTGAGCCCTTGGAAAGGCCATTGTTTATTTCATTGCTATTGGTTGAAGGTGAAATTAAGGCAGTTTTACCAGAAACTCAACTTTCAGCCATTTATCTCTCTGTAAAAATTTTGAACAGTTTCCCAGGTTTTTCCATATGCGTTCTCAACAGATGGGAAGGTTTCGAGGTGAAAGGATTAAGACTTTGAGGGACTAAAAATGCATTGAATATGCAGAAGAAACGTACTAGTAACTGAGAAATGTGTTCACTTTGCACAAGAGCATAGATTCATTCTAAAACTTCAGATTTTCCTTTGGACAGATAACTGTCAAGGCAAAAATAGATGCATTCTTAAACATGAGTTCATCACTGGTAGATCAAGGCCAAATGTCAGACTAAGTCCTGATGCACATGAGCTTACACAGTAGCTGCTGTAACACTTTCAGTGGGGTACAGGTATTGGAATAAGGACTTGGGATGCCTGTTAAAAGTAGTTCTGCTAAGCCAAGATAGATTTCCATGATAGGAGTGTGGAGTTTGTTTAATTTGAAGACAAGCTATGAAGACACAAAGTTAAAGCCTTTAAAAGCTAAGTAATTTGTATATTCTGAATGTTTATGCGATCTTTTGGGGTTTTGTTGCAGGAAGAAGGGTATTTACATGTATGGGTCTGTAAGAAGACTGCTCAAGGAGAGATTTTTCTTTCAGCCTCTGTTAGTAGATAATACTGCAGTAATTAATAACGAGATTGGCATACTTGTATTTTTGTAGTTTCACCTGCTAAGTCTTTTCACATGTTCTTTGACAGTGAGGGAAAAGTATTCAGGAAAAAGTTGAAAATGCTAGCCCTGAAATAGAACTGATGAAACACATGGATTCAGCATTTAATGATAAGGTGTTTTCTTACTAGCTTTTTTCTTTATTATTCTCCCTACAGCTCCAAAACGTGCGCCGAATTTTACTGTAGAAGAAACTTCTTCAGATTCTATATTGGTAAAATGGGAAGACATTCCTATTGAAGATTGTCAGGGGTTTTTAGAGGGGTACCGACTTTCCTTTGCAAAAGGTGAAAAAGATGCTCTGAAGCCTAGGCTTTCAGAATCAGGTAAATGAAGTCTATAGATTGCAGCTTCCTCGCTCAGCCATGGGGTTTTTTTGTTTTTTTTTAAAAAACTTAATTTCAGTTTAAAAAAAAAAGGTGCTTTAATCATAATTCAGTTGCATTACTCACTGGCATAATTGGCCCCTGATATGTGACAAAGGTATTTGAAATAATTAGCTCCATGTGTGGTTAGCACAGTTGTTTTTCAATATAAGGCAGAATTTGGAGAAAAGCCTGGCCCACTGGGGCCGTAAAGCTATGCAGTGACTAAGTGGCAACATGACACACTGCCCTGTGTACAGTTGCCCTGGGTAGATGGGACATGGGGGAGGTTACGCGGCTATATTTAATTGGGTATATTCTTCCAGTACCCATCTCGTAAGGACATCTCTGGGCAGAACTGGAGCCTGACTTACATTAACGTAAGAGGACGAGCAGGAGTGTAAGAAACTGAAGCCAGTCTGCGGCAACAACACGCTCCTGCATTGCTAGGATTCTTTATTCCAGTTTTCCTTTACACAGACTGTTCTTCAGGTTTCCTATGCTGACTTCATGAAAGCCTTGCTGAAGCTGAGGCTGTTTTTGTGAATCCTTCCTAACAAAGTTATGATTTTCTTACTGCTTCCAAACAAACAGGGAATCCAGAACTTAAAGTCAAGAATATCACTGACTTAACAAAGAAGTCTTTGAAAATACTTGATCTTCAAGGCAAGACAAGTTACCAGCTGGACCTACAAGCCTACACTGCTGGTGGGTTGAGCCCTCCAAACAGCCTCTATGTGGTGACAAAGGAGGACTGTAAGTTGAATATCCCTGTTCATTAACAGTCTTCAGCACAGGGGCTCTACAGCATATATAAAGCTGAGCTTTTCTGTTGTTTTTTTTTCAGGTCCCCTTAGGTAGTTTGGGCCTACAGTCTAATTTTTAATTTATTTAGTTGGTTATTTAAATACCAAAATTGGTACAGTTCAGGGTGAGGAAAAGATCTTTTCCTATTAAAGCTACCTTGTAGTTCATGGTACTGTATGCAAGAAAAATAACTTCTAAACTACTACTAAATATGGTGGAGTCTTCTCAAGCAGCTATTTGTTTTTGTCAGGTTTCCCATGATGAATATCTGCTAATACATGGTGGGAAGAAAGACATACTGGAAATATTTACCAGTTTCTGAATTATAAAAATTATAAACAGATGCCTCTCTGCTTTGAATTTAGTTTTATCGATCCCCTGACAGAAACAAACACAGAAAGACAGTTAGGAAAAAAAAAAAAGTTGACTTTGGGGAATGAGGAAAAAAAAAAAAGAAGTATTTCATATGAAAGACAGAACACTGGGATGCAACTAAAATACATGAAAGATCAAACTTGAGGCGCTTACCATCAATGGAGGAAGGCAGTGGGAATGTACTGGAGCTAAACCCTGGGGAACAGAAGCATTGTGAACCATAAAAAAGGCAATGCAGGAGTTGTTGGACTATGAGAGCCATTACCAGAGATTTGGCCAGCTCAAATAACCTGAAAGTGCAATTCCAGTGCTTAACTGAGAACAGAATTACAGTGGCAATCGGTCTTGTGTTGCACATGAAGCTTTTCACAACTAAGCAATCAGAGAGAGTATCTGCTGATTCCTATAGTTATCACTGTATCAGCTCTTCCAGAAAAGTGGAAGTGTATGGTATGGGTCACTGCAGACCACTGTTAGATGAGTTTAATGAAATGGTCTCAAATCTGTGGGAATGTTAGGAAAAGCATAAAACTTGCTGGTAACTTTGGATATATATTTACGGTCTTTTCTTTTTTCATCCTCCAGCCGTAGGATTAATCATTGCAATTCTCATCCCTGTGGCAGTGGTTGTGCTGCTTGGAGTGGTGGCCAGCATCTTCTGCTACCGAAAGAGGGAATGGTAAATGCCTGCGTTCGGTTCTGCTCCAGTGCTAGAGTTTTCTATGATTTTAGTTGCTCTTTGTTTTTTCTAAGTACTCAAAGATGTCAGTGGGCTTTGTTTAAAGGTTGGTGGCAAAAACACATTGTAGAAGGTGAGGGAGAAATTGAGTTGGAGAGAGGTCAGAGTGAGGAATGCAAAAAAGGTTTTGCAGGAGACTGTCTCCCAGTGAGCACTGTTTATAAATAGTTCCCAAATGGAAATAAGCTGGCGACATACTGTAATTTGTGAGACATCCACAAACACTCAGGTAGACATCCCATCTTCAACTTTTCGTAAACGTGGCATATCAAGTTCCCCAATTTAAAAAAATAAAAGTTTGCTGTTTTTTCCATTTCCAGTGAAAGTGTAACACACTAAATCTTTGTGCCAGATGTCTTCAGTATTCTGAATTAAAGGGAAACTTCCCGATTCCTTTTGTGTGTTAGCAATCTGTTTCAGGGCTTGGTAACTTTTAAAAGTTTGTTCTTTCCTCTTTAAAGGATTAAAGAAACGTTTTATCCAGAGATCCCAAATCCTGAGAACAGTAAGGCACTGCAGTTTCAGAAGAACATCTGTGAGGTAACCCTCATTTTAAATCTCTTATTTTAAACTTCTGAAAGATATTGCGAGTAAAGAACTCTTTTTTAAACTTTGAGTCTTCTGCTCCTGTTGTAGAAAAACTCTGTGGCAGGGAGGAACAGGACAAGCTGCTGAGTAACTTTTTTCAGGTGGTATCTAGACCTTTCTTGTTAATGTAGTTACTTGCGATGTTTGAAGTTGGAAGGAACTGCTGCATTTCTCTCCTCCTGCAGTCATGAGAAGTATCAGTACATGAAAACTATGTGGGAGTAATGTACCTGTCTTTGTCATAGTGTTAGCAGAAGTGGAAAGTGTGGAGAAGTCGAGTCATATCCCCAGCCTCCTGGTAGATATAGTACCTGGAACTGGGTGTAACATTTAAACAACCTTCTGGAATGGGTTACACAAAGTTGAGATTTGGTGAAAAAGTTCTCAAACACACTTACTGCAAGATTTGGAGTCTCTTTAAGTTGGCTAAAATACTTTTAACAGCAACAGGAATATGTGATGAGTCAGAAAGTGAGAACTAAACCACTTTTTTTTTGTATTGTACTAATGGCAGTGGGATGAATACAAGCCACAGGCCTACATACTGGTTTAATTTGGGCATGTTGTTGCTTTCAGGATTTCCAGCCTTAGTCTCTCCCCCTTCTCCTTTTTTCTCCCTTCAGGGGAATAAGACACTTAAAACACTGGAAATGAACCCATGCACCCCCAATAGTGTTGAGGTGGTGGAAACACGGTCTGCAGCTCCCAAGATTGAAGACACAGAGATGATGTCCCCAGCAGCAGACACGACTGTGCCTGAGGATGGCTCTGACTCAGAAACGGAGAACCATGTGGTTGTGTCCTACTGCCCCCCTATCATTGAAGAGGAGATCTCAAATCCCCCTATGGATGAACCTGTGGGGTCGTCTCAGGTGGTTTACATTGACATCCAGTCAATGTATCAGCCTCAAATTAAACCAGAGGAAGAGCCAGAAATAGACTTAGTGACTACAGCAGGCTATAAGCCACAAATGCAGCTGCCTATCAGTGCTCTGAAGATAGAGTCTCGTTCACCTGCAGAGGAAGAATTGGATAAAACTGCAGGTTACAGACCTCAAGCAAACACAAATGCCTGGAACGTGGACACTCCAGACTCTCCTGGATCAGTCGAAAGCAACAATGAAAATGCATCTTTTGGGAGCCCATGCTCCATTAATTCCCGCCAGTTTCTCCTTCCCCCAAAAGATGAAGAAGACTCTCCCAAACCCAGTAACATAGGGTGGTCCTTTACACACTTTTTTCAGAACAAACCAAATGATTAACAATGAGTCCTTGTTGCACCTGAACCTGCCTTCTAAATAAGCTCTTATTCCTGATGTTGTAAAGAAAGGAAGAAGAAAAGTGCAAAAGGCATGAATTATTCTTGGAGACAGCAGAGGTTCTAGTTAGCTGAATGTTACCATGTTTAATTTAGAAAAAGTGTTAATGTTCCATTTTAGTAGAGGCCAAGAGGCCAAAGTTATAGCAATTTAGTTATTACTCTAGTAAGAGATATTGGATATAAGGAGTATTGAGTTTAGAGCCGATACTCATAGTCAAAGAACTCTGCCTACCTTCACATAGTGCTCCAAGATTAATATGGTCTCATGCAACTTATAACTTGGAAAGATTGCTTTGCTTTGTTGTAGTTGTTCTCAACTGTGCATACTCAAATGTTACAGCCCCAACAGGTTTCCTTAGTGAAGGTTTCATTTATCACAAACCTCAGCCTAACACATGGAAACGATGTGTTTGGAAACTTTTGAGATCTTTTACCTAATTATAAACCAAAAGCAAATGAGAGTGCTATTTTTTTTTCTTTCCCCCTTCAGAAGGGTTTTGTCACTGTTTAACACTTCTGAAGCAATTCAAATTTGTTGCTTTTTAACTAGACACTAGTTTCTGTACCTACTGTACAATGTTTATTCAATGTTTGACTCAGGGGTACAAACTTGGGGAAAAAAGTGTAACACTGATTTAAACCTCTATAAGAACTGCATCAAGTTTAAAACTTTTTTTTTTTTTATTTAGAATGCTCTATATTTTTTCTATTATTTGGTTAAAGAGTTAATCTTTCCTAATGTATTGCACTAATGCATTTTGTATTTCAAACCCTCAGCTCCAGATCTCCTGCTTCAAAGTGGTACAGCGCTCCGTCGCACCCAGTGTTCATCAGTCTTTGCACTATACCGTAACGTAAGCCATGGGGAAATCTCTGTCTACTAGCATTAGCTGGCCAAGCAGTTTAGCACGCAAAATTAGAGGTAGTAGTACTAGCTCCTTGAGAACAAGTTGGCTCTTTGGATGGTCTTTGTTGTATTAGCTTTGCCACCTTCTGCCTGGCTGTTCTCCAGTGTCTACCTAACAAGACCTTCTGTACAGACCCTACCTGGGAGTACAAGGTGGGATTTCTCTAGTTGCAGGGAGAAACCCAAGGAGATTTTAGTGCCGCTATTTCTACCTCTCCTTTACCTGACATGTGATGCAAAGAAAGCTTAAATGATGTATGTTTGTGTGCTTAAAGGAGTGTTCAGAACAATCAGCTTTGAAAATGCTTGTTTTCACATATGCATCTCTAGGCAGCTGTGATTGTAACACTTCACTGTGTAAACTTCAGACTGTGGCACACATGAATATCACTAGCTTACAGGAGAAAGTGCTTTCTAGCTTACCTGTTCCTTACTGTAAAACACAGTGGTGAGAGATAAAACGTTGAAGAGCTTGATCAAAAAGGGTCTCCATAAAGTCCTAACCGAATCTTTTTTTTTAGATTTCAGTTTCTTTAGCTACTTTGTGATTTTTTTGAATAAATAAATTGAGGGTGTGGTTTTCTGAACAGGATCCCAAAGCAGATAAGGAGGATGAATTGGCTAAGATGCTAGTTGTAAAGGTGTGAGAGCAGACTGTGAGGATGGCTAGCTTGACAGCCATTTGATCTCCAAAACTTGTGATCTGGCCATCAAAATAAAACCAAGCATTAGGTTAAACCTAAGCACTGGGACAGATGGTGCAGTGTCAGATGTTGGTATGTCTCTGCCATCTCCATAAAGTAAAAACACAGAGGGATTTCAAAACTGACAAAAAGGCAAAACACTAAATAGCATCCAAGTCATCATCAGTGTGTCTGTGTGTGCCTCCTGGAAGAGCGAACTGTGACGACTGTAAAAATAGATCTGTTTGCAGACATGACAGAGTGCAAGGTGTGTCTGAAAGAACAGAAACTGCAGGCAGGATTCTGCTTTTGAGATTATGTCTTGGAATTAGCAGAGCTGCACATGAAAAGACAGACAGGCAGTGCAAAGAGCTGGTGTCCATCTGTCTCCAGCCATCATCGCAAGAGAAAGTTTCATGCCTAATCTATTACTGCCTATTATTCAGAACACTAAACTAATACATAAAAGGAAACAGTTCTGCCCTTTGTGCTTCATAGCTGGAAGTGGCTAAATCATAATAGTAACAACCCTTTGTCACAGTATCTCTTTTAGAGCAGATTCTTTTTCAGTAGTGCAGATTTGGGTTCATGTATTTATGTCCTAAGATGAATTTTAGATTGTGCTGCCATATGCTTTTAGTTGACAGCAGAAAATGTCACAGACAGAGTGTATGGGTAGTAGTTTGGGTTTTTTATGGAACAATTTTCAGTGCAGAGGAGCATACAGTATTGTATAGTGATCCAAACAAAGAAAACCACTGTAGGAGAAAGGCTGATGTTGAAGAATAACTGTGCTTTCATATGGCTGAATATTGCAAGAAACAAAACCAAATTAAAGTTTTAGAGTACTAATAATTTTTAATTTGGCAGACTGGAAGCCACAGCAGCTGCAGAGAACACACAGAGCTTGCAGGGAGCAGCCTAACGCCCTTTGCAGAGCTCCCACGGTGAATCTCTTAAACACAAGCATCACGTACTCAGGTTTTCCTTTGTGCTGCTTTTCCTATTCAGTAAAGGCAACAGCATTTTAAGTTGCTTCATTTCTTAGTGATTAGGTAGGGTAAAGGTCTGCAAATACAGAATCTGCCTCGATGTTATCAGAGCACTCTCATCTAATTATCCATCGCTTTTTCTTTTTTTTTTTTTCCCCAAACTTTGACTATGTATTTTATTTCACTGGTGTTCTGACTTCCAGGATGTAGGTCAGAAGATTCCTGTTAATAGCAATGGCTTACTGTACGCATAATCTTGTATCAGTAGCAGAACAGTGGGGCGAATAGGGGAGAGACACAGGCTTATGTAGTATATGGAGCATCATCTACTGTTGCTTAATGGTTATGAACTGGTAAACAGTTTTCATTCCAGCACTTGAAAGCTCAGCTGCTTCACTTCTGTGGTGTCCTTTGAGCCTGTTCAGTGCTGCCGGTGAGGACTCCTTTCAAATGCCCATCCTAAATCTTCAGCAGCGAATCCAAATACAAGATGGCTAGTGAGAGGTTGTGTGCTAATTTAGTGACCATGTGAAGACACCCCTGGGTGCGTGGAGCAGTAAGAAAGAGTGACAAGGACTGTCACAGAACGGACTTGCTTTCTAAGCCCAAGTGCCACGTTAAACCAGTGAAGCATCTTTAGGAGTATGTTCATACCAAATTAATTTTCAAAGCACGGTGCTCTTTAGCCTCTAAATGCATTGGTAACAATTGTAAGATTAATTAAAACTTTGGGGATCAGACTCCTTGTACTAGTGCCTTCGGGCTTCCTGGTGAGCCTCTTCAGTCAAATTGTTTCTGAAAAAAACCTTAAAGGTCCCTTCCAACCCTATGATTCTATGATTTCCTAACCATCATTTTCTGAAAGATCTTATTCCTTTATTGAACATCTGCTTTGTTTTAGTTCTTTTGGCTTTTTGCTTTTTTTGTAGAATAGAAAGTTCAACTTTTTTTAAAAGACAAAACCAACCAACCAACCAACCAAAAATCCCACCCCAACTTGCAGAAGGGATATGACCAGAAGGGACTGTGTCCAAAATCCTGTTACTCCTAACTCAGTGCTTCAGTCCTCCAGTCAGATCAATGTTCAGAGATGTAGGGTGTTAATGCCAAACAATTTCTTTCCAAAGCAAATGATTGGTGCTGCTGCTTCTTATTTTTGAGCCAAGCCTGTCATATGTGACAATTTGGGGATTGTAATGGGGTTTTGTACTGTTCACTGTATGCGTGGAACATCAGTCACGTTTGGTGCAACATCGTGCACTCTCCTATTTGACACATTGATTATTATTGTTGTTCTGACACGCGCCAGGGATCTGGGATCTTGGTTTTGTGTGTTAAATTTGGGGATGGTAAATCTGCATGTGATATACCTCACAGAACTACTAGTTAATATATCAACAAAATATTAAGCTATTATTACAGGTGGGCGGTGAGTTACCTTCCCTGCTATGCAGCGGCTGCCTGGGCAGACTTAGGACCCAAGGACTGACATTTGCTGTGGTGGCTGTCTTTATTACCTGTAGTTGCTGCTTTCATGGGTAAACCATTTCCAAAGGGAACCAGTAGCCGTGCCGTCCCTCACGGCACGATTGGCAAATGCGCCGTGTTTCTCATCTTCGGTTTCTGTGGGGGACCAGAGCTTTCCTCTGCTGGGAACACGGCAGCAGCAAGCTCCTGCTGACCTCGGGTTTTGGGCTGCTCTGAAGAGGCACATTCAAGGTGCCTTTTGGGTGTTTTTGCTATGTTCAGCTGGCTAAAGCTTAGGGCTGTGGTGTTTCATGCGATCTTGTCCTCCAGGACCCTCAGTTGAACGCAAATAGTAGCAAAAATGAAGGCAACTGGATGCATTGGAGGGAGAGGGTGTTTAGACATCACTCTGAAAAGGCAATGAGAAATCATGTGCTCTATTTTTAGACAAATACTGCTTTGTAAATAGTATATTTGTATACCTACAAGTAGATAGAAATATAGTAAAAGGATTTGAAACACATAGGAGAAATGTAACATTTAAAGAATGAGATTACTAACAAGGCTCCATGTACCATAAATCTATCAAGAGTTTCCAATGTAAATAGAATCTTCTGTTCTGCCACAGACTTTGGTGAAGGCTTCAGTGCAAATGGCATTAACATTTTTAACACTAAGAAAAGTCCTAACCCCTTATGCACATACAAACTTACATCATTATGTACCTAGGTCCATATTGCAGAGGAAGTTGGCTTGCAATTCCCAAAGCGATTTTTTTGGAGCCCTGTACTTGAATAGGTGCCTCCTGAGAGACAGTTTCATCTAGAGGAAACAGCTGCCGTCTGCGCTCCTCCTGACCCACTGCGCGGGGTTTGTGCTGCTGCGCCGTAAGCAGTGCCCTGTGCGGCTGATGCTCAGAGATGCTGTCGGCGGTTAGCTAGATTTGTTGTTGGCTTTTTCTTTGCCTTTTCCGTAGCAAGACTGAAAACACGGTCCCAGACCCTAAATGTCAGACGTGGGTTCAGACTAATTTCCTCGTGCTTAGGCCTGTCTAAAGTTTTTAGTTTTTAAATATCTCCTTAGAAGCTGGAGAACAGTTTCTTCCATAACAATTTTCTTTCTTCTCCTCCCCCATTTATATAACTCTGGATTTTCCCCAGTGTTTCTAAGATAGCCAGTGTTTGTTTCCTTTTTGGATGTTATGCAAACAAACCTCAGATGATATTGGCAGGGGTTTCTGTAACTTTACAAGTTGTCCCAGGGTGCATGACAATATTATTTCCCCACAAAAAAGTTTATTAATTCCTTCTGCTTCTACAACGAAAAGGTCTCCAGAGAACTTTTGTGTTTTGGAGGGCAGAGGCTCAGCATCCCCATGCAGGTGGGCTGGTCTGGTGGCAGGGTGCTGCAGGAGAGGATGGGGTTAATGCATCTCCAGTCTGACCCTGTTCCTTCTGCCAGTGCTGCTTGGGTGACTTTGTGGTGCAGCAGAGCAGATGACATCCTTATTTTTTTAATGCGATACCCAAGAGACTCTCTAGGTAGGTTTTTGGATGGTCCCAAATCTTTACTTCGACTGTTGCTGCATGAATGCGAGCTCCAGTGGAAGTGTACACACAACTTCCACACAAAATTTCAATGCCTTTGCAACTCGTTTGGCCTCATATTGTGCAAAATGTAGTAAGTGAAACTTACCCAGGGTCAAAACAAAAAATGAAATATTCTCATTCTTATTATTTGGGCTGAGAAAAATTAAAAAAAGAAATAGCTAAAGCGGGGCAAAGTAAAAGAGAAACTGGCAAGGTTTCACACTTTTTAGTAGTAATACAATAATAAAAAGAATCCTTGAACATCACTTTGACAATGGTTCCTTAGTGTGATTCAAGAATGGCTCAAGGTGAACAACATTTTATGCTTCATAGCACGTCAGAAAATTTTGTAACACAGGGGATAGCAAAAAAAGAAGATAACTGAATCGACTTGGGTCTGAAATCCTACCCAAAGCTAACAGTAATTTGAACTTTGATCCTGTTGTGGCGCAGAAAACAGCGGAGCTGATGGAGTCATACAGGTCATCTGAAAAAAAAATGTGTTGTACTATAATGCTGTAACTTTTAAAATATATACTGTGAATAGGTTCAATGTTTTTTTAGCTCTTTTTATACCATATTTTTTACAGCTAAATCATTTGTTTAGAGATGTTTTTATGTTCTGTTTTTACAAAGGTTTTAATGGTCTTTTGTTTAATACTAGTGAAAATATTGTTTGCCAATTTGAAATAGCCATCTATAGATATAATTTCTGAGAACAAATCAATAAATCAAGCTGACAATAATAGTCTTCCTAACACACTAAATCTAATAAGTCATTTAACGTATTTCTGTTGCTGAATGATGCTGAAGTTTCCCGCTTCCAAATCTGCTATTGAAAAAAAATTATTTCACAATTTAAGAAAAATCATCACAAGGCACTTTAATGAACTTGTAGCATACTAAGTAAAATACTGATTCAGTGAAATGTATCAACATGAAAACTTATTAGCTAAGCCATTAAACAAATGCATGCTTGAAAAAGGAAGCGTGGGATCATGTTGGGGAAATAATACTCTGGTGTGGCAAATGACTTTTAAGACTAACCTAACACTAAGATACCAACTCTGCGTACATTTTAAACCTAGTTTGCTTGGCTGTTGTAACTCCTGTTGTATTGCTTGGGTGTCTAAAATTACGCATGTATTTAACAATTTTACCGTAGTATTGCCATGGAATTTAATAAATATATTTTCTTACACTCTTACATGTTTTCATATTCCTTGCTTGCATGTTTATTTTTAAATAAGAGTTAAATTCTGCTCATGCTCCAGTACAAACAGAGTTATTTTAATTTTGTGCCAGAGTAAATAACCACAGGATCTGGCAAGCAGAGCCTTGGCTTCTTGATTCACAGAATGGGATAATGCAGGTATTCCCTGAGCAGCTTCTCCTAAGCACAGCATGCCATAGTGCTTAGGTACATGGTTCACTGACACCCGCCTGTTCCTGCCATGTCGTGTGGTGGCAGGAAGAAAGCCAGTTGACTTACCCATCTCCTCCCCCAGCTTACGGATCTCACACAGCTGGGGTTTTGAGATGTGATTTCCCTGCAGGCTTCAGCTGAAGGCTTGCAGAGATGAGCAGCCAGAAGGTCTCCATGGCGGACGGGTCTGTGTGGTGGATATCCCTGTTCCAGGGTGAAGGACACAGTGGCAGGAACAAGGGGCCCAGTCTATGCACTGTGGTGTTGGTTTGGGGGACGTAGGACACTTTCTTGCTGTGTTTTAGTGGAATAGAGACCATCTCTCGTGGCAGTAACGTGGGCCTTATGTTTGAGGATACTTACGTTACAGCATGCACTTGTCCTAGCAACAGCCAAGTAATTTTGTGGCTCACCTAACCATGGTATCTGAACAAGAGAGTGACCCATGGGCTTAGCAGCACGCGGACAAACAAGTGCCATGTCATGAAAAGCCGTCATCGTGTGGTGGCACTGTGCTCTCTCCCTCTCTTTGGAGGCGATCCCAAAAGCGGGAGAGTCAATTCCTTGTCTCGCAATACCAGGCTGGTGCAGCTTATGGGGATGACACCAGCCAGCCAAGGAGCATGAGCCCCACTGGGCGCTGGGGAGGTGCAGGATCAAAGGCACCTAGTCCTTTAAGCCATGCAAAGACTGCAACACATAGAGATGTGGAAATGAGGAACGGCCTCAATTGTTCCAAAGGTGAAATCCCACAGCTGCGCCCTCAGGCCCTGCAACTGCCTTGGCCAGTGCAGGGACATCAGGGAGGAGTTCAAGACAGGTCTGGCTCCATCGTCTGGACGTCAGGTTTAAAAGGAGTGGAAGGA
Source organism: Rhinoptilus africanus (assembly GCA_013400135.1). Taxonomy (NCBI): domain Eukaryota; kingdom Metazoa; phylum Chordata; class Aves; order Charadriiformes; family Glareolidae; genus Rhinoptilus; species Rhinoptilus africanus. The sequence goes on along the minus strand of VXBO01000274.1, from coordinate 175,756 downwards.
TGATGGTTTTGCACCATCTTCTGAAGAGTTTATCAGTTGTTCAGCTACAGCTCGTTCAAACCTGGGCAAAACCAGACTAGTCATGTTGGGTTTGGTATTTAGCACAGCTCAGGGGCGCTGGGGGTCCCCATCCGTTAGCACAGAGATACTCATGCAACGGCAGCACCAGAGCAACATGGAGGTGGTGGGTTTCTTCACGGGGATGTCCGCACGTGCCTTGTCCACAGCCGGCACAGACAATTATCCTGGCTGAGCAAACATGCGAGAGCAGCTCAGACCCTGGGAGAGGTGAGGAGGGTCTGGCCCCATCATGAGCACCACCGTCCCTGCACACTGCAAGTGAAATACTCCAAGCCAGTTGGTGAGCTGAAGCTGAAGCTATTAATTTTGAGGTTTTATTTATTTTTTTATTTTATTTATTTATTTTGAGCATTTATGAGGTACTTGGGAACTACAGATATAGGCAGTTCTACAAATCAATTAAAATCACAAGGGTCTGAGTTTCATGTAGCGTTGTGATGTTTCAAAGAAAGTAAGCTGTGCTGCAAAATCACAGCAACCAAGTTCGAAGGTTGGGTAATGATGGAGCGCGTGGACTGCCACGTTTCTCACTGTCAGGAAACGTGTGGGGAAAGGGAATCAAACCATCCATGTTTCCTGGCCCTGTTCCAGCACCCATCCTTATCTTCTGCATGACTCTCCATGTGCTGTCTATGCTGGCTGCTCCTAACGTGGCACCCGCTGCAGCATTAGCGTCCAGCATTTCCCTGCATTTGCAACTGCAAAAAGTTATTCTCAGCACATAAATAAAGGTTACCGAGTCCCTGTGTACAAGGCATTTGTTGTCCCTTTAAAAAAAAAATCTGTGTTTCAGTGAGAGCAATCAGTTCAAATGAAAACTGCCTAAACATGATGATAAATTGCCGATTTCACTTTTGAATACTGCTTTGCTGACACCAACATTAAAAGCTTTAGTGAGGGTTAAAAAAAGGAGCAAGAGAAATTGTAAAGGAAATATTAAACATTGCCCCTCCGGTGTCTTCAAAAGACAGGAAAAGTGAGAAAAATTCCACTATGGCCAAAAAATGGCTGCTGCTATTGCCACTAGAAACTATTTAAGGGTTTGCAAAACAAAAAAAAAGAAAGATTGGAAAGCCACTGGTTTGTCAGCCTGAATGAGGGGTGTCCATGCTCTGCAGTCCCACTTCTTCCATGCTGTCCCCGTACGTCGCGGTAACGTACACTGCTGGAAAACATGATCTGTGGGGAAGGGTGTTGAAGGAACCGGCAATGTTTTTTTCCTAGAAAGGAAGACTGAGGGAAGCTTAAAAAAGAAATATCGGGGGGAGAGGAACAACATCGTCTTTGTCCCACGCACAATAAACAAAGAAAAATGCTCTGACAGTGAACGGATACTGGAGAGCAACACGGGCAGTCGGTCGCAGCGCTGCCAGGCAGCCTCTGCCACGGGGGGTTGGAAGAGGGTTCTCACAGATGAGCCAGGTCCTGTCCCTGGCGGAGGGAAGGCCAAGACCTCTGGGGCCACTGCAGGTGCCGCGCGAGGCTGTTACTCATGTGTGAGATGCCCGAGAGCAGGGACAGGGACACAACATCACCCAATGAGGGGACTGGGGCTGCCAGTGATGACTCAAATTGATGGAAAAATGGAGTGGGAGGGAGGGATACGCTTGCTGAAGCAGGCGATGCCCTGACTTGGACATCAGAGCAAGGTGTTGCTTTGGAAAAGGGGAAATGCCATCGTGTGCACACACAACCCCCCCCCCAAGAAATAAAGTACTGGTAAAAAGACAGATTGGCTAACAGGATGTGGCTGCTGCTCACCACTAGAAAACCACAGCTGCATTTTCTCTGGTCCTTTGAAGTGAGGAGATTTGCTCCTTGATAACGTGGTGCTGCTGTGGAGGGAGATGCACGAGCGGAGCTGGAACGATGCATTTGCCACCCGGCTTATTTTGCTTTATCAACAGAAAGAATATATTTTCTCAAAAACAAAGCCTGGCTGACAAAAAGGTAAATTTTAACAGGCACCTGTGGCAGGGTAATGCGCCAGCAGGGGATCAGCAGCTTCCCAACCCTGTCCTCCTCCTCTTTGCCTCTTTGCTCCCTGGAGCCAGACTGGGAGGAATGGGATGGAAAAGAGCTCCCGGCTCCTCACCTTTGCCCACCCCGAACACACCAGTGCAACAAGAATTTGCCTACCATAAGGGACCATTGCTAAGTCTTGTCCAGCTTTAGTTACCCTTCTTGTCTCTTTCTGCTTGCTCTTTCTTTTCTTTTCTTTTCTTTTCTTTTCTTTTCTTTTCTTTTCTTTTCTTTTCTTTTCTTTTCTTTTCTTTTCTTTNTTTTCCTTTTCCTTTTCCTTTTCCTTTTCCTTTTCCTTTTCCTTTTCCTTTTCCTTTTCCTTTTCCTTTTCCTTTTCTTTTCTTCCTTCACTTTAGCATGACCTGATTAAACCTAGCTGCTGGTTCCCAAGTGTCTGATTCCCAGGGGAATGGAGGAGTGTGGGAGTGCAGCGAGACAAGCTGTGCCCTGAGCAGGGGCAGGGGCAGGCAGGGACCAGCTCTGCCCAACAACATGGATCCTGGCTGGCACCAAGGGGGGTGCTTAGCCCTAGAAAGTGGACAGGGATCTCTTTTGGGATTAACGTGGACCATTCAGAAGAAAGCTAAGAACTCCTATTTTAGGAAGGGGGTTAAATTGCAAAGAGAGGCAGAAGCAGCTGGGGCTTCTGGCTTAATTGCTGGTTTGCACGGGTACCTGCAGCAAAAAGGGCACAGCTCTGTAAAACAGTAAGAGCTCATCCTGCGGCAGACCCAGGGTCATGCCAAGCATCTGATACGGCCCAAGCAATAAACAATGTGATTAATAAATGGCCTCGGGGACAGAGAGCAGCACATCCAGACCAGTTCCTGGGAAAATGACTAAGCACTCTGCCACGCACTGTCTGCCTTTCCCCTCTCCTTCCCTGTCCCAACATCAGGGGGGTGGGGGGGGTGGCTGAGCCTCCACATCTGGTCAGATGTTCCTGAGTTTCTGGCACCTATCTCCTGCTCAGCCCCTTGAGGGGGAACCCCTGCCTCTCACCCAGCCCCGGGCTTCACCAGGGAGACTCGGGATGTAGATGTGGGATGCTTCCCTCTTTGGATGGTTCTCAGAATATCTTCAAAAGGATGCAGAAAGGACTTTTTTTTTTTTTTCTTTTTTTTTGTTTAAAAGATTCAAACTGTGTAGCATCTTTGCTGTTCCCCCCGCCTGGCCGGCACCACACAGCTGTGCTGCTCGTGCTCAGTCTGCGCCGCAGCAGGGTGATGCTGCCAGCCCTGAATTCCCGCGTGGTGATATGCAGAGTTGGAAACAGGCATTTGGGGAGCTGCCGTTTGTTGCTCTTCTTTTTCCACAACAATGACGGAGGTATTTCCTATGCGTTCCACCCCACCCCCCGCCCCCCAAGTTTCAAAGAGCAGCTTTTGTTCTGGAGAAGTATAGCCTTGTACCAAAACGCCTGTTTTTCTGCAGTAAATTATCTTAAAATAGAGACCTCTCCTGCCAGATGTTTGCCTCCAAGCTGCTCTCCAAACCCTGGGACAGAAGTGAAAGGGTGGGAAAGGCAAACACATGTGACAGAGCAGAGATGGGGTTTCTGGACCAGTGTTGTCCTCCATCTCCAGCAGCACAGCAGGTGCCCAGGACTAGGTTTACAGCCCGGTACATCTCCCTACCCTATGGTGGGTCAGGACAGGTTACTACTAGCTAGGAAACTCCTTGAGTTCATAAAATGTGAGCCTTCCCTCTCCAGCAGCCAGTGTCCAAGTTGCAGGCAGAGTGCCGGCTGTGTCCAGCCACTGCCGTGGGGCCAGCAAGACCTTCAGCCTCCGGAGGTATTAGTTTTTACCCATTTCTAAACTCTGCACATTTCCCCTTTACATCCCACGGCATCAAATTCCATTTACTTTCAATTTAAAGCCCTACCTCGAGTACTCTGTCCAGTTTTGGGCCCCTCACCACAAGAAAGACATTGAGGTGCTGGAACATGTCCAGAGGAGGGCTACGAAGCTGGTGAGGGGTCTGGAGCACAAGTCTTATGAGGAGCGGCTGAGGGAACTGGGGTTGTTCAGCCTGGAGAAAAGGAAGCTGAGGGGAGACCTCATCACCCTCTACAACTACCTGAAAGGAGGCTGTAGCAAGGTGGGGGTTTCGGTCTCTTCTCCAAAGTAACAGGCAACAGGACAAGAAGAAGTTGCACCAGGGGATGTTTCAACTGGATATAAGGAAAAATTTTTACAGTGAAAGGGTTATTAAGCATTGGAACAGGCTGCCCAGGGAGGTGGTTGAGGCATCATCCCTGGAGGTATTTAAAAGATGGGTGAACAGTACTTAGAGATATGGTTTAGTGATGGTTTTTTTCAGCACTGGGTTGATGGTTGGACTAGATTATCTGAAAGGTCCCTTCCAACATAGGCAATTCTATGATTCTATGCATACTTAACCCCACTTTTTTGCAACCATGCATAGGTTTCTCTCTCCCTGTGGGGCTCCCCAAGACAAACACAACCTTGCTTCTCCTGGGAGGAGAGCCACGAGTGTCTCTAGCCCCTCTGCTGCCCAAGACTTTTCTGAAGTGTGATTTGAAGAGGGGGCAGGGCACAGGTGCACATTACATACTGACACCACCATGTATTTTTCTTTTTTTTTCTTTCCTCTTTCTAACAAGTGCCTGTATTTGTTTTCAACCAATGCTGCTATACCTACAAGAAGCACAAGACCTTTCACCTAAGTGACCAGGGGGTGCCTTTCTGCATGCAAGAGTGGAGCTGGGGTTTCCTTGGCAGTTATTTCAGGTGCCATTACCTGCTGCCAGGCACTCTATTTTCCACTTGAGCCTGTAGATGCTCACAGTCAGCTGTAGGTGGAACGTATCCCAACACCAAGTTTTAGCTCCCAGGGAGCTGTGAGCACCCTGAGTGCAGTAAAAATGTAGTGGAATCCTCCTTGATCTCCAGTGTTTTGGCCACACTGGGTCCTTTTAACCCCCAGGCACTCAGAGGAGCCTGAGATGCTGCGGTGGTCTGTGCCCCTCCCGCCACCGGCACATGTCGAGATGTGGGGTGCCCCACTACAAGCTGTGTCTCTTTTCTACACACACACACACCACCGATGTCTCACTGATAAACTTCAGACAAAGAGTTAAGGAAGAAAAATATCCAAACAATGAAATTCTGGACCATTTCCTTAGTGTCTTGACAGCACTCTCTTCGCCTGCTTAAATTACAGTTTGGCAATCAAGGTTGCATAAGTGTTGGTCCAGTGCCTAGAAAACATTTTATTTTTAAAAGGACTGTGACCCACCAAGGTTTCTTGCACGTCTCTTTTCTCATTTTTCAGAAAAAAAAATTAAATAAAATAATGATTTATAATACCACAGTAGCAAGCATTTGCTCTTCTTTTTTTTTTCTAATCTTTTAATCTGTTTAAGCCAGGAAAGCTTCATAATGTACAATTTTAAACTGTCAAAATTTACAAAACAAAAAGATTCAGATTTAAAACTGGTAATAACTCACAAATATCCCCATTAAGACTGTATAATACAGACATTAAGCCTCTTGTATAACAATTTTAAACCACAGGTCACTTTGCTATTTTTAGGAAAGTGTGCAAAGAGCTAATTGTATAGTACACCTAAATGTTAAAAGATATACCATGTAAGCAGGTCTGCTGCTGCTATAAAAAATATACAAGTATAAAATTACTTCTACAAAATTGGTTCATTGATTTTGTTGCTTGTAATAAAAAAGTAGACTTTAAGAACTTTCCTCCTCAGCACACAGCAATATTTTGAAACCAGTCACTGCAGCTGTTATTTACACAGGATGAAACATAATTTAGCTAAACCGGAGAGCGGTAAGGAGAGCCACGTGTTCGGGACATACACTTGAATGCATAGATACACTGCCTGATGGAGTGTTCGTTGAACAGCACAACCATTGTACCACTGCAGGGTGGGATGAATGCAGCTGTTTCAAGACTGCTTTCTCTGATACTACAAAAGGCAACCTAAGGACCACAACACAGCCATGGAGCTACATCACACATTTCTTTGCTGTTCGCAGCGACGCACAGCCTGTAGCACTCACTAAACACTTAACGGACAGAGGGGACAGGTCCTACACGAAGTACACGGTTTGGTTTGGTCAGGAAAGGAGAGGAAAGGAGAAAGAAAAACGTTTTGGTTTTTTTTTTTTCACGGTTTTCCCTTTGGCTCTGCCACCTTCCCGTATGGTGAACGTGGGGGCCGGCCATAGAGGGCTGCAGCAGCCAGCTCGCCCTCAGCCACACACGCAAGCGCACGGCGGGTCCTCGGCCCCGGCATTCCTCTCTTGTCACTTGGTCCCACACATGTTGATGTTCTTCCCATCGGCGGCGTCCTCCACCATCGAGATGTGGTAGTCGGTTGAGAGCGTGAGGTGTGAGATGCACCCCACCAGCCCCCGCAGGTACTGCCTGTTCGTCTGCAGGGCTATCTCCTTCATGCCACCTGGGGGAAAGGCAGCCGTGAGAAACTCTTCCCCGACACGGGTGCCTGCTCCTGCTCAGCAGGCTGCATGCCCAGCAACACCATTAAGCCTTCCTACAGCACCTTAGAAGGCAATTTTAATTTACAGGTTGCTTTTTAAATACAGCTTCTAAGCACTCGAAAGTGCAGAGGGGATAAGCAGGTGATAATAAGCTAGGATGCTAGAAATTGTACCATCGGTTACAGCTGAATAAGCTTCTGCCCAGATTCCCACTAAGGTGCGGAGTTTGCAGCTGACATTCTTTTGCTACGTACCTGCTGGGGGTACTGCAGCGCACCCCACGGTGCCGGTCCCTTCTCATACCAGTATGTGCCCCCCATCCCACCCAGAGAGGCCTCCCAACAAAAAACAGGCCGTGGAGGACCAGCGGCTGCTGCTTGTAGCCTTTCCCTTAAGCTGGACGGAGCTGGAATGCCCTGCCGTGCAAACACAGAACCTCTTCTGGGTCCTCACTTCAGCTGGTGAGCACTCACCTACGTAGAGATCTCCATTAATGTTTAACTGCCTCATCTTCCCAGGAGATTTACCCGTCCTGGCACCGTAATCATCCACAGTGACTTTGCCAGACTGTCCATCCCTGAAACGAAAATCGATAGACTCATGCAGCCAGCCTACAACCAGACGGCAGGAGGAGCAGCAGCATCTCCCCCTCACCAGGAGACCAGGGCAACTCAGTGCTCGCGGGGGTTCACGTGAAGGCTTGGGACTGATGCTGGGGAGCCCACAGACAGCGATGTGTTACAGCATTCCAGACCCTTCCGGGTGTTTTTTTTCCCCAGGGACTAAGATGTGAGAGACCTGCAAAGGGTGTGGGACACATTTGCAGAGGAGAAAAAACTGGGAAAGAAGTAAATCACAGAGCTCAGGTAGATGGGAGGATGGACAGGTTCTGACGTGCTGTTAAAAATCAGATGTAATTAAAAGACTAAACAGCAGAAGCTTCAACAGAAGGGAAGAAATAGGCAAGCTCAGGTAAAGCACACTTACAAGCAGATTTGTTTCTTACTAGAGCTTTTAGACCACTTCTGTTTTATACACTGTCAATAACCACATTGACAGAAGAGCCTTGATGGGCTTGAACATACTTGATGGGCTCCTCTTCTCACTGAATCTGGTAACGAGTTGTGCTGCCAGCCTGTGATTTCCAGGGAACCAACATCTCATGAAGAGAGGGACGTGTGCTTTCCCTGCTGGGCACACTTGCCTCCCATGAGGTAATGAGTTATAAATATGAGTTATATATACACTGCAAGTTGTCTGCACCTCCTCCAAATAGAAAAAGTAGGCATACACTGTCTGTGCTCCAGTATTTGTGCCAGCCCGCAAAATGCTCACTAGGGAATTTCAAAACGCAGACATTAAAGAAAAATACTCTTAACCCAAATGGTATGGGCTTAATAGAATGTCTGTCACAGCCTCAGAATAGCCCTGCATGACTTTGGCAGCCTGCCTTGAGCTGTACTGAGTTGGCACTGTCACCTCTAATACAATAATCTTTGTGTACATCGTCCTGAAACAGCCAAGTGGCTAACAGTTCAACTCCTAAGCAATGTGAGAGTGTGGAGCCACAGTGATTCACACCCGAGCACCATCCGGACAGGCCAGCCAGCACCTTTAATGGCCGGGTGGCTCCAAAATGCCTCCCAGATGAAGTGCGGCCACTTACCGAACAGCCTTGACTCTGTGCCACCGGCCATCGCTGAAAGAGCCATTCACTGTGATGGAAGCAATGCCACTGCCCAAATTGTAGCTACAATTGAAAAAAAAAATAAATTAAAATGTTACTGCCTCCCTTGCAGAGACTGGCTGCCTGCCAAATTGCTCAGATGTCCTTACTCTGTGCCCCACTTTCTGAGCTCCCCTTAAGCCTTGGATTCTGGAGGGACTAGTGGAGTTCTCTGGAAGAGCAGCAGTAATGCACTTCTTCTGAAAAGTCAGGTTCATGGAGTGACAGGCAAAACTCCCTCCTGCCCAGGTCAGAGTGGGTACCATCACCACCATCCCATGGGAGCGAGAAGGGGGACTCTGCATGGCAGTTCCTCCCCAAAACAGGAGGTTATGAAGGTGAGTGACCTACACACCTTTGGCCTAGTGGAAGAGAGCAGCGGGATGTTGCAAACACAGTTAATAAATAAATTATTACAAGAGCAAGTAAGCAGGTGACATATAACAGATCTACAAATCACCTGAATTATAGGGAAGGTTCAGACCTGTGAAAATTAGAAAGGATGAAGCCTAATAAGTAAATGCAGAGATAATCATGAATTTCCCTGCTTCAGTCACGGCTCTGATTATTTATTTGTGTTTGCTGCTACTAAAATTATTCAGCAGACATAATGTCCCCATCATGTTTATACTTCAGGCATTCTTAATTTCTGGATCCCAGAAATTTGTGCCAACCTTCACAAAGGGGAAGTAGACACGAAAACACAGTGAGCTATTGGGTGCGCAGCTGCCCAAATAAGCAGGATGCCTTATTCTGAGCCAGCTGCTGCTGGCCTTCAGCATGTACCAAGATAGAGAGATTAAAGCCAACATCATCATCATCTCTTCAAAAAAGGCTGAACCTGGAATTAAGTTCACAGCCAGAGTTAGGTACTTGAGAACAGCATGTTGAGTTGTGAGCTGCCTCAAGCAAAATGGTTGTCCTAAATTTTACTTCTCCTCAGAGGTCTAAGTGAGTGTCAAACAAGCATCTCCTTTCACCCAGGATGCAGGCACCAGTCTAGGTTGGGAACTACAGAAGGATTTGGGCATTCAGGATTGTATCTACGAGTTAGACCTTTGGTTACAAAAATGAGATTCATAGCCCTAGTGAATTGTCCTTTACAATAGCAATATAACCTTCTACAGAGGCAGGGAGCAACAGAAAGGATTTACAGCAGCAGTTACCCTGTAAACGGAACCTACTCTCACAGGCCACAGAAAAAGGGAAAGAAACTAGACAAGCACACATATATCTAATTTTGGGCTGCAGAAAAATACTTCTGACCAATTCACAGCCTTGATATTCTCCTGATCTCACCTCTCAAAGGGTGGAAAAGTAGCATGAGGAACACTTTCTGAAAGAAGATGATACCTTTTTTTTTCTGCATTTGTCCTTTCACCATCTTCTTTGGTGCTCCCTTTAATAAGCAATCACTGCATACTGAGAGTTTTAATTTGTGATCTTAATTTTTCACCTTCCTAAATGCATGTGGGGTAGAGATATCTCAATAAAATTCAGCTATTTCAGCCTAAAACCTTTGTGTATATTCACTTCTGGGGGATAGCAACAACCCTAATTACAATGCACTGTGCTAGAAAACAGAATAGAACGGCCACTTACTACCATGCATCTTGCAAGGAACATCTCTCCCAAAGACATTTAAATAATGCACCATTTCTGCAGAGTCAGTTCCTTGTTTATAAAACAGGGAGGAAACTAAGAGTTTGTGCAAAGTTAACCACAGAAAATCACATGAAAAAAAAGCTTAAAATAAATTAATTTAAATAGAAATGTGCAACTTATCTGTGTGTCCATGGTAGCAAACAACAACCAGGTAAGTCAAGTAAAAGATAGCTTCAAGTTAGCTTAAGTGATTAACAAAATCTTTGTCATTTAACGACAATCCATAATAACGATGCCATTTGTAGTTTGCTGTTTCAGTATTTGTCTTACACAACCTAACAGGGGATCATGAGGAAAGACAGGGCTTTCAAAAGGCAGGAGTCCCAAAAAAGCACCATGCAAAAAGTTGCACGGAGTCTGCCCAAGCATCTGCAAGGGAGAAAGCAATTCTGGAGACAGAGAACACGAGTTCAGCCCAACATTTCCCAACACTCCCCAGTTTCAGCTTTTTGGCAGTAACAAAGCCTGGTGCCAGCTGAGTTTGTGTCACAGGTCTGGATTTTTGGGGGTTTGAGAAGGTGGGAGCCCAGCTTCCTCGTGCAGTCTCTGGTGAAGAGCGAGTCTGCGGCGAGCACTGGTGTCTGCAGTTTTTCTTTGACCCCTGGTCTCTCTGCAAACCCTACGGCTGCTCTGCCTAACTGAGATGGCAACCGCTTCACGAGGCATGGGGGGAGTTACTGACACGACTTGTACCCTCACAAAAGGTGACTTTTAGAAAATCGCACTAAAAACCAGGTGTTTTAAAAATTGGGAGGGAAGGAGGGAGCGGGGGTGATGCAAAGCTTGCAGCACATTACCTCTTCAACTCGCGTCCTTTCCTAGACAACAACAGGACCCATCACCGAACAAAACCTCAAGGATGTAATTGTCTCACACTATACCAAAGGACAAGTGCACCAGATGTGTTGTGGAAACTCCTTCGAGCCCAGAGTGTACAGCGTGCAACACAAGTCAGGAGAGAAAGTTTACCTGAATATTAATGCTCCTTCTTGAAGGCCGAGAGAAATGAAATCACTGTTTGGTCGCATGGGACTGTCTCCCCTCCACATCAAAAGACCTTCCTTCATTGTGGTTTTAAACCTCATGAAGACATTCGTTCTTGATCCTGATACCCTGTTTAATGTAGAAGAAGGAAATAGTAGTAAAATATTGAACTGGGACAGTCTTCTTTCAAAAAAAAGCATAGAAGATGATGTTGTCTTGCATGTTACTGTCTTGTAACTTGCCTACATGCTGATTTGTGAGGGACTCTGGTTCACATCCCCACCTCCAGCATTTTGGAGTGGTGGAAATGAACTTGTCCCTCCAGAATCACAAACACAATAGCTACTTGGTTATTCCACACAAATAAGGGAAAATCCTTTCTCTGCAAGCTTAGTATGAAATCCAGTCCAACAAGCAAATCTTGAGAACATCCAGTACATTCGGTGCCCTCAGAAGCCAGTGGAAGAACCAAAAGAAGGGTAAATCAGAAAGTCCTGGTAGGAGAGAGGTACAGAGCTCCAGGTGAAGCCTGCAGCTGTGAAGCCTCCTCTTGCCAGTGGCTGAAACACAGGCAGATGGAGCAATTTGTTGAAACAACCCACAATTTGCTGGAATCTGTGAATCTTCTAGGGTACAGAGCATCCAAAAAGAAGCCTGAGAACTTAAATTTTTGGATAAATCAGGAGTTAAAATCCTTAGTCTCTTTACAGATACAGGGTCCATATGTCTGCTCTTTACTCCCAGAAAACACGTAGCAGTCCTTCTCCATGCCAGACATACACTGTGCATGTAATTTCTCTACAGGTTGCAAGATGCTCAGACATTGTAATGAATTGAGCCATAAGCATATGCATAGAAAATATATTTTTTTTACTGAATTTAGAAATACTGCAAATACAGCTCAAAAAACTTAAATATACAACATCCTCCCACATGAGGCTCCTAGCATTATAATGGTTAACAAACAGAGTATTTATGTTCACAGGAGATACATTACCTTTTCAGGATATCGGGATTATCATACGTGAGGTAACTGCGACCAATAAACTGTGGGATTTCAATTGCTTCTGTAATGGCTGAAAAATAAATAAAAGATGAAGATAAGTTTCAGTTAGCCGACATGGAAGTGGCAGGGAAAAAAAAAGACAATATTGTTTTGTCAATTTACTCCTGCACTGGTAGGTACCTGCCGTTGGCACAGAACCGAGCTGAACTAGCACTGGATTGCAAAAAGCCACAGCAAGTTTGTTCCTTGATGTAGGGGCAGTAGTTGTGGCAGTTCAAACTGCTGACAGTCCTGAAGTCTACTCACAGCCTTCATGTCTTGGGCCTAATATGTTGCTCCACTATAAATGTTAGCGCAGGAAAATATGAAGTATAGTGAAAACATTGCAAATTTTACTTTTATCCCTGTTCCCACTCCTTGATCCTCCGTGTGGCTCAAGCCACCCTCCTGCCAAAGCTTCTGCATTAACCACCCTTTGTTCTTAGTCTAAGAACCTCCTCCCCACCTCCTAACGGAGCGCCATGTGCAGAGCACGTGCTGGGACCTCGGACCCCGGCAAAGCGAGGCCGAGGGGCAGCACAGGCAACCTGTGAGCTCGTCATTCTCTCCTTTTGTGCCTGTGGCTTTGCACAGAGCGGCTGCTCCCCGCTCTGGGGTCACCTCTGGGGTGCAGCGCCAGGGGAGGCTGTCTCTGGGGAGGACATACAGGGTGTCCCTCATCACTTTAGCTCTGTTGAAAGCAGCGGAGACTACGCTAACGGCTGTATGATGGAGGCTGCAGAGGCTCTTGGCCCATGCATTCAATGTGCTGCAGTGCTCCTTGGAGGGTGTTTTGCTTGGATCTCCCTGGTGCCCCACAGGGAGCATCTCCCACTTCTCTAGGGACAGTCCCTGTGGTGCACAGCTGCTGGGGTGGCAGCACGCGCCGCAACTGGACCTGGAGCTGGTGTACTGCTGCCCATGGAGAAGACTTTGGCAAAGTAACTCAGATGTGTGATACAAATCATGGAATATCCCTGATGCACAGCCTTCGTCAGGCTGTGAGCACTGTCCTGAACAGGTTTTCTTTTGAGTGAACATCCTACGGTTTGTTGCTGATCTGTCATAACTGTCTGCTGCATTAATATAAGCCAGTTTTATAAATTCCTTAAAATAGCTGCCTTCATCCTATTTTCTTCCTGAGAGCTAATCCCTTCAACCCACAGCTAATCCCATCTATATAAAATTCAGGCTTTTCAGGGCAGGGATTCTTGCTTTCTTTATGCAATGTGGAGGGTTGGCTGGGCTTTAAGAGCTCACTGTAACACAGATATGCAACAATTGCTGTACTCTGGCAGCCAACAACAGCAATATGAAATTTAGCTCTAAGTGCCAAGACTGTGAATTTTAGATAGTGATAAATGCCTGTTTTCACCCATAGTGAAATCAGGAAAGCTGCCTAATGTGTCTAAAGAAACTTCCACAGGCGGTCCGCAGCCTGCAGCCTGCCAGTGTCGCTGGGAGATTGCAAAAGATGTGTTACACTCAGATAGACATTCCTCGCCAGGTCTGATGCCTTCTGCACTGGCCAGTCTCTGACCACGCTGGACGGCAGCAGAGCATGAAAGGAGCCCTTTTTCCTCCATCACATCCTGTATCCGACCCTTGATGCATGTAGAAACTTTGCAACTGGAAGGGAATGGGGTCACTAAGGAGACCTAGGACTAAACACCTTCACTCTCTGCTCATCATGATTCAGCAGAGGCACCAAAGCTCTCATGAGAGGTGGGAGCGAGCTCTGAACCGCAGGGCAGCCTGGAGTAGCACCTTCCCCTGCAAAGCACTCAGACTGGCCCCACTGCTTAGGGAATACAGGGACCAGCTCCAGGTGCTCAGGATGCAGTTTAAATACCAACAGGACAAGGTATAAGGAAGTACTACATAACCCCAGGAAATATTTTGGCTTATTCACAGAAGCTTGCCAGGCTTAATGGAAATCCAGTATCCAGCTTGCTGGAGCAGACACAGACGAACAATGACAGAGCAGTTTTCACATCATTTGCAGTACTTACTGTTGAGGCAGTAACTTCCACACTCTGCAGTGAGTCAGCACAAAACAAAATAAGAACATTCATGGTTTATTTTTCTATAGCATGAAAATCTCCCTGTGTCCACCTTTCTGTGATCCCTCCTCCCCACTTGCATAAGCAGCTATAACCACCTGCGAAGGTAGCACTCTCTTATTATTGTTTTGCCCCAGGTATTTACTTTTGCCTGCTAAAACCACACACAGGTGCAGACACGTAGGACTAGCACCAGACCCCTCTGCTATCCTAGTTTTCAAATCCCACTGACTCACTGTGGGTTACACAGGTATCAGCTCTAATCAGGGGAAAGCAACAGTTCACTGTTCTACTTCATCTTATAATCAAGTATAAAAATACTTTTAATACTCACCACATTGTGGACAAAGGATCTAAAACCCAGCAATGCCAACAGAAACTATTAAATCCTCAGCCAACAATCCATTACAGTATCAATCACTATCTCATATACCTCACACCAGCATCATTTGAGTTCTGTAAGTGGCATGTATAATTTTGGAGAATGAGGCGTAATCCCTCCCAAACTGTTTGTTTTTTTCCAGGGCGTGGGATTAAGCAACCCACCAGCAAGCAGGATGGAGACTGACCCTTCAGCTTCTCACAGACCAGCTGCGTGCACTAACCAAAACCCACCTCTAAAACAGAGATGGACACGTGCCTGCATCCTGCCTTAGCCCAGTCTACACTCTACTGAAGACACACGAGTAAGGATCATTTTCAGAAATCTGCTCCAGGTTCATCAAGGCTGCCATGGATTGAGGGTCAGGAGGGAATTCCATGCTCCCTGCACATCCATCAGCAAAAATGTGCATTTTCAGTGGCAGCTGAGGCTGCATGAGTACAGGGCATTGAGAGGCACCTGAACAGCAGCCACAGGCAGTGGGAACAGAAGGCAGGTAACTCGTGCTTTTGGACATTCTTAAAAACTAATTAAGGTTGGTGTTCTGGTTTCAGCTGTGAGAGAGTCAATTGTCTTTCTAATGGCTGCTGTGCTTTCAGATTTGGTATGAAAGGAATAAAGCATATGGTTTTAGTTGTTGCTAAGTGATGTTTATACCAGTCAAGGACTTTTTTCAGCTTCCCATAGAAGCTGAGGAGCAGCATAGACAGAATGATGGAATGTCCAGTGGAATACTCTGTACCACAAACGCCATGCTCAGGGACTGGCGGGAGGGGAAGAGTCTGCAGTCTCTGCTCGGGTTGGGCTGGTTGGGCGGTGAGAGTGACTTGTGTCTTATATATTTGTACCATTATTATTACTGTTCTTGTTGTTATTCTCCTTTTTCCATTACTGTTCTATTAAACTGTCTTTATCTCAGCCCATGAAGTTTTATCTTTCCTTTCCCCTCCTTTTCTCCCTACCCTTCCTGGGGGGAAGGGAGCATGAGCCAGCAGCTGTGCGGTCCCATTTGCAGTGGCTGGGGTTAAACCACAACAGTCAGACTGACAGCCAGGATCCAGCCTAAGCCAAAGGCACAAGACGCTTCAGACTGTCTCTGGAAGCCTGGACACCCATTCAGGTTACGACAGGGAGGAACCCGGAGTGACGTGCCAGCCGAGAGGCAGCGCTGCCGGTGCCATGAAGCGGGCAGCTCAGGACACTGCTCCTGGGGTCAGGAGGAGAGAAGTGAGGAGCTGTGTCCCAGGCAATCCACAGGAGCAGGCAGTCACACACATCCACTTGCCTTGACTCCCCCTGGAGACCCCTGTATTGCTGCAGACACCATCTCGAAGTCAGGAGCTTAGCCCCCTGCACATACCTAGAAAGCCAAAATCACAATCCTCCCTCCTCCCCACAGAGAAGAGGGGATAAATGACGTTGCTCCAGCTTTTAGTTAGACCACAACAACGTAAGCAGAGGGGTTTCTTGCATTGCATTTAAAAAAAATGTTTTTGTTCTAAGATATTGTCTTTTTGGAAGAAAAGGCCAGTCTATTCATCACGATTTAACCAAAACCACTCCTTTTAACTTTGAAGTTTGTGCCTGTGAGAAATGAAGGATTGGGTGAAGACAATAACGTCAGTCAGCTCTTTGGAACCGCATTCACTGTTACATGACAAAACCTTCCCTTAGGAATTTTTCAAGATCAAGCCGGACAGAGGGGAAACATCGCCATCTAGTGGAATAACACAAAGCACATGGGTTTTTTAACAGTTTTCGTGCAATCTGAACACTTTCCTATATCTAAGGTTTGAACTATTGCTGTGGTTCTGAGGAAAGAAAAACAACGTGTATCTGTGCAGCTTTTCCTCCTAGGTGGTCTCCATTGCCGTACCAAGGCAGGGCTTGTGCAGATGGTGAAATCACCATTGGAGTAGTCAGTGCCTAAAAAAGGACTAGACCTTTCTGTATACGAGAACAGCATTTGTTGTGAGGTCTAGGAAGGATAAAATTACTAGGGTTATCAGTGCCTGTGCTTTGGGATGTAACATTATCGCTGGCTGGAGGACATTGGCAGGAATTCCCCCTTGGTATAGCACTGCGTGATTAGGGAGGTGTATGATGCATTCAGTGTTGGCCACCACAATCAACCAGATACCAGGCTGCTATCTATGGAACACAGTTTTGTGCTGGGGTAACAGTTACCATGTTCCTAAATAACAAAATGAATTGTTCCCTGGGGACATGGAATGTGCACGGATGCAAAGGGAGCTCTGGCCTCCAGGGTTTCTATTTTGAGGGATGTGTACAACAGCAGTTGTAGGTGCTAAATCCCCCTTATTTTTGTGATCAGCTCCGGATCTCTGCATTGAAATGCAGCCATCATTACCTTTTTGGCAATGTTGCCCATCGAAGCCCAGGGGACAATCACATTCGTAGCTGTCCTTCTTGGGAACGCAGGTACCTCCATTTGCACACGGTGAGCTCACGCAGGGGTGGGCAGCATTCGCCAGGTTGACTCCAAAAGTGAAATCCCGTTTCACATCAATTGTCCGGTCATTCAAGATAATCTATGTGTTAATAAAAAATTTAAAAAAAAAATAATAAAAAAGGAGGAAAACACATGCTAAAATCTTCCAATTTCCCAGTATTGTACTGGTCATCAGAAGACTTCTCTAAAGGCTTCAGAGAAATGCAACCCTCAAAACTTGTCCAAAACACTTGCAATGAGTGTTTTCCACTCACAGAGGTCCAACTCATTCTGCCGCTCACCCTGACCCACTGGAGATGAATTTCTTTTGTGTTTTGTGACACAGCCTTAGGCAACATCCATATGGGGTGAAGCTGCGTGGGATTTACCAGCCTTATGTCTGAACAACCATGCAATGATTTGTAGCTGAGCCGTGAGCTCGGACGGTAAAATTAGATGAGCACGGCTGAGGAAATGCATTTCTGAGATCAGGAAACGCCCCAGGAGACAAGTGTTGACAACATACATACAAAGCAGAACAGCTTGTTTTTCACAATTTCTATTGCTTTCTAGTGTCTCATCTTGCCTGAAAGAAGCTAGAGTTAAGACAGATGAAAAATCTAATGGATGACTTCACAAAACTGTTTGTATATGAACTGAAGAGAACTGTGAAATGCTGGGATTTTTCCAATGTGTCAGCAACATGTTCTCCAATATAAACTGACATTTGTATAATCTCAGCTGATATCTTGGCAGAGAGATTACA
>VXBO01000274.1:125664-157961 GCA_013400135.1 Rhinoptilus africanus | reverse complement strand
GTTATCAGTGCCTGTGCTTTGGGATGTAACATTATCGCTGGCTGGAGGACATTGGCAGGAATTCCCCCTTGGTATAGCACTGCGTGATTAGGGAGGTGTATGATGCATTCAGTGTTGGCCACCACAATCAACCAGATACCAGGCTGCTATCTATGGAACACAGTTTTGTGCTGGGGTAACAGTTACCATGTTCCTAAATAACAAAATGAATTGTTCCCTGGGGACATGGAATGTGCACGGATGCAAAGGGAGCTCTGGCCTCCAGGGTTTCTATTTTGAGGGATGTGTACAACAGCAGTTGTAGGTGCTAAATCCCCCTTATTTTTGTGATCAGCTCCGGATCTCTGCATTGAAATGCAGCCATCATTACCTTTTTGGCAATGTTGCCCATCGAAGCCCAGGGGACAATCACATTCGTAGCTGTCCTTCTTGGGAACGCAGGTACCTCCATTTGCACACGGTGAGCTCACGCAGGGGTGGGCAGCATTCGCCAGGTTGACTCCAAAAGTGAAATCCCGTTTCACATCAATTGTCCGGTCATTCAAGATAATCTATGTGTTAATAAAAAATTTAAAAAAAAAATAATAAAAAAGGAGGAAAACACATGCTAAAATCTTCCAATTTCCCAGTATTGTACTGGTCATCAGAAGACTTCTCTAAAGGCTTCAGAGAAATGCAACCCTCAAAACTTGTCCAAAACACTTGCAATGAGTGTTTTCCACTCACAGAGGTCCAACTCATTCTGCCGCTCACCCTGACCCACTGGAGATGAATTTCTTTTGTGTTTTGTGACACAGCCTTAGGCAACATCCATATGGGGTGAAGCTGCGTGGGATTTACCAGCCTTATGTCTGAACAACCATGCAATGATTTGTAGCTGAGCCGTGAGCTCGGACGGTAAAATTAGATGAGCACGGCTGAGGAAATGCATTTCTGAGATCAGGAAACGCCCCAGGAGACAAGTGTTGACAACATACATACAAAGCAGAACAGCTTGTTTTTCACAATTTCTATTGCTTTCTAGTGTCTCATCTTGCCTGAAAGAAGCTAGAGTTAAGACAGATGAAAAATCTAATGGATGACTTCACAAAACTGTTTGTATATGAACTGAAGAGAACTGTGAAATGCTGGGATTTTTCCAATGTGTCAGCAACATGTTCTCCAATATAAACTGACATTTGTATAATCTCAGCTGATATCTTGGCAGAGAGATTACACAAGGGTACAGCTTCTGTTCTCAGCTGCATCAAAATAAGAAGTCCATTTTCACAAACAAGTAGATTTTAAGGCCAAAGTGAGAGCAGTAATAGTTACTTTATCTCCTGCATAGCTCAGATGATGCCCTTAGGGGGACTTACTGGCAGAAGTGGCTGCATCAAGTGCATATACTCTGAAACAGCATTAAACAACTCCAGCATCAGAAAAACATCCAGTCCTGTTGTAAAGATGGACCAGTGAAGACTCCACTACCTTTTAATCTTAATTCTAACTTCTCTCTACATTGTTCCAGAGGTTAACAAGTGCCCACTCTTAAAAAATGTGTCTCTTATTTCTGGGCTTAAACATATCTTCAGCTTCCAGCCATTGTTTCTTACCGTGCCCTTTTCTGCATCATTTCAGAACCAGGTACTCAAAGAAATCTCACCCTCATGTAGGAACTAGCAGACCACAATGAAGTCTATTCTTAACTTTATCTGAGTAAACTAAATAGATTGAAATCTTAGGTCTTTCTATACACAGCATGTTTTCCAGTACTTGGTGATATTTCTAGCTTTATATCTATACAATTCTCCAAAATCCTACTACGTGCAAACACAGCAGTCAACAAATAATCTCCCAGTGACCAAAAGGCAGGCGATACTCTTCCTTGACATCCCAGTCAGGCCTCTGAGAAGGCAAATCCACCTTCTTAACTACATTATGGAAGTAAGGGCTCACCCTCAGCATTTCCCAATCCTTACCAGCACCTCTGCGTTCCAGGGTACAACCCCTCACCTTCTTAGTGTGAGCTATGTTAATCGCTCATAGGCTCCCTATCCTGTACTCCAAAATGCACTGTATTTAGCCAAGCCTACCTTTCCAATGATGTTTCTGTGGCTGACCTGCTCCCATCACTATGACACACTCTCCCAGTTTTCACAAACTTCTTGTTCTCTTCTAGACAGTTGACAAAGATAGCAAAAAATTTTGCACCAAGTGATGAAACTATTTACACTGAATTGCAATTACCTTTCTGTCTTTCATCAATTGTTATGAGATGCACTATTAGAGTTTTTTATTTGTTAAGTAAATCTGATGCAATAATTTACTCATTTAAAACTCCGAGTATTCGGGGCTAATATTTCAGTTTTATCCAAATTATTTTAAGTATGCCTAGGGAGAGCAAAGGTTAATTCAGTTTGAACTTTCTTTGGATTACTTATTATGACTTATTATGAATTTGCAGATTTATTCTCCAGAAGAGAACTGCACTATGCACACCTGACCCCACTGGCACATCATCCCTAATGTCTGCCAACAGTGAAAGAGATCTCCTCCATCCATGTGCTCCATATAAATTCATATAAGAGGAAGGCAGTGAGGCACGCAACTGCTGTGTTGTAAAAGAATGGGCTGGCTGGACTGGGACACACTTTAATTTGCACCTTCTTTTTTGGTTATTACTGTATTGGTTACATCAGAAATTTAGCTGCCTCAGTGTGCATATATGCCTATTTGGCTTCTGCTCACATTACTACAATATGGAAATTAACAGGGTGACTGGCAGTGATAATACTTACTGACTATTAAATTCAGAATGACTTTTTACCATGAAATATGTGTTTAAGTATTTTGTGGTGGTCTCCTGGGTTACTTTGGATACTGCCAGCAGTATAAGGGCAGGTTCCCACCTAAAATGTGCACTGGATGAGATGGAAATAAATGCCTCCAATGTGTTTCTCTGGGCACATACCTTCTGGATGCTTCCGCTGAAGGGTCTCAGGATCCCAGAGTTCTTCTTCACAGTATCATAACTAGGAACTCCACCAAAAAATATGTCAGAGTTGCACTTAATCTGAGTGAAAGCCCCCTGCAAAAAACATAAGAACAATATTTTATTGGAGTATCTGGAACCATACTTGAACCTTCAGATTAGCCTACATTAGATGCGATATCTTACTTTAATGCCTCTTCACTTCTGTTAGTTGCATTTCTTTGTACAATTCTCTCAAGAAAGCCACTGCAGGACACTCTCTACTGACTGTGTTTTATCCTAATCAGAACTAGCTGGAAAATCCCAAGTATTTCAAAATAGGAATACTGAAGGAAGAAAGAAAAGAGACTGTCTTGTAATTCCTGACTGTACCTCTAGCTTTGATTGCAATGACCTGAGGTACATTGATGTAAATCTAAAACCAGAATGAGGTCCATTCCAACTTAAAATCAGAGTGAAGTCCATGCAACAGAGACTCATTTAATGTTTCTAACATCTAAAAAGGTAACCCATAGCTAGTTATGGGGGCTAAATGAAAAAAAACCACTGAGATTGCATTAGTTACCAGAAGCAGTTGCTTAGGTTACTTGATGGGACTAGTTGTGGTCCTGGAGTGAACTGAAAGTTGTTTAACAGCTAACGACAGGATAACTGTGTAATTCCAGGTCTACAGAAGCTCCTGTGATTTCTGTGTTGGCAGCTCCCTGCCAACCTCCTCCTGCCGCTGCACTGCAGCACTTAGAGAAAAAAAAATGGGAGTCTTCACCTGGACCCATCTATCAAAAGATGCTATTTAAGAGATGGATCTCGACTGCTCCATTTTAGTGTTTCCTACTCAAGCTGTTTCTTGACAGACAACTGGAATTTCAAGTTATTTACATTTTTCAAGTCTAAGCTTTAAATAGTTTCCCAGTTTGCAGAACAAAATGCAGATTCTTCTGCTAACAGGATTGGGAGCCTGGTTTTTCTGGCCACACTTTCCACTAGGAAAGAACAAAAGACTTTTCTAAGCAGTTCTAGCTGCAGGTTCCTGGGATGAAAAAGTACCTTTGTGTATGCATGTGAGTCCTTAAAGTGAATACTCTGTACAAGCAAAATTTTGCCTTATTACCAACTTGATTGACTATGACCTTTTGGTGAGGGAAGAATAAAACACAAGTCATCAACTATCTGAGTATTACAGCCCTTACTCTGTCCTGAAAATTACTTTTGCAAGGAGAAGACAAAGAAGCAACTCTCTTTTGGTCTATGTTTCCAGCACAGAATTCAGAGAGGTAAAAACAGGACTTTGTGCACATAATTTTCAATATCTTCCTTTTCCAGATGATGCGTTTCATCATGCACGCGTTGTTCAACAGACGTAGCCACAATCAGTAAGTACCAAGAAAAGAACCTCATAAACGTGTATGAACCAAACATAAAAATGTGAGTCCAGTTACATGGCACGAGCAGGTAAGGTTGTGATTTCCGCTGCCTTTACAAGGAGCCCTGTCCTCAGAGGGAAAACTTCACGTGCAAATTTCCAACTTTGGGCTTAAAGAAATGCTGCCCTAACGTGTATACTTTTTTGAGCTTGCAAGAGCTTTGGGAGCAGCCTATACAGTTTACCATGCAATCCTTTTAAAGTCTAACAGCCACATTCATGACAAGTCATCCACATGCTCACCTCTGCCATCCCTTCCACTGGCTTTTGTTTGTCCACTTGTAGGATACCATTCTTCGCTGTGCGAGACACTCGCAGCTCATGCCATTGACCCAGACTGACAGGTTCTTCACTCCTGTTTTAAAGGGAAGAAAACTTTCAGGAATTTTACACTTTTGCCTTTCTGATATTTTCAAAAACTGTTGTGAAGTTTAAAAAGTCAAGTCCTCTGGGATGATTTTCTAAATAAAAAAAATTAAAATAAATCACTGTGTTTCTCTCCTTATAAGGAACTGACAATTTCTGAGCCCCATCAGCAAAGGAAAATAAGACCACATTCCTACAGCAAGTAACAACCATTCTAATTTATAAATGAAACATTTCTATAATTGGCATGCAGTTTTTCTACATCTGAGCTAATTTTTCTGCTCAGTCATTTATAATGCATAAAGACAAATTTTTGTCTCAGCCGTACATCCTCATTTCACAATGACATAAGCCTGGAGATAAAGCTTGCCACTTAATGGCCAGTCTACTCCCACATTCTTCGTCCTCTTTTAAAACAGAACTACTTTGTATTGGTTTATCAGCTCTATTTATGCAGCCTGTTACAGTGACATCTACACACACACACGCAGCCCGGCTGCTGTACATTAAGGGGAAGTAACTAAAATACGATGCTAATGATATGATGAGATCCTGGCTAGGAACAATAATCCCCAGCTGTGCAAAGTATTCACTAGTCTCAAAGGAAGCATTTTAGAACTATTCTTACAGCCTTTATTAATTCAGCACTAATATGAATAGCAGCCTGTATAAAGGACAAAACCACATTCCCTTTTAGAAGTTCTACAGAACTTTGTATCTTGCTTTCAAATATAATTTTACTGCACTGGTTAAAGCATTTTAGGTCTAAATGTTATCTTGCAGCTTTTCCTCCATGACCAATGGAACTTGTATTTGATTCACTGGTCAAGCTGGAAAAATCAGAAACCGTGCTATCTAGGACACCTGAAGACTTTCTAGCTTTCGGTGAAAAAATACAAAATTGTTTTTGGTGAAATAGTGCTTTGTATTTTCAGGTACTTACATTTAAAAATGAAAAAAAGACACATTTAAAAATGAAAGAACTTTTAAAATGTTATTTGAAATAGGGAGTCAATAGTGATTAAAATTCTGATTAAAAAGGTATATAATTCTTAAAATGTGAAATAATTTTTTTTTTCTGAACAATCAACATGAGCTTTGAAATCCTTTTTGTTGTACCTATTTTGGTCCTTCAAATTTTCTGAAAGCCCATTTTCATCTATTTGGACAATGCTGGCAATGTTACTTTGACACATGGTTCAGAAAACCTCCATAAAAAAATATCATTGAGCAATGCCATTCACTTGTCCTTTTTCTTATGCAGTAGTATTTAGGGTTTAACTACCTTGGATAAATCAATAGGTAACAGAATTTAACCACCTTGAAGAAGTCAATTTGTGCATATAAAGGAATCAGGTTTGGCTACCTAATAAGTGGCAATACACACATTTTATCTCCTCTGCTGATTAGGTCATCCTCATGCTAACTCTCCTGCTCTCCCAGATTTAATTATAATTAGGGATGATAAAGCCTTGCTGAGTCATCACTTCAGAATGGCAAGATATTTCTTGGATTCACAGGCTTTTTGTAACTAGCATGAGTTTGGTAATGCTTTCTGCAGGCATTTGAACTCTTCATGTTCTGTAGGGTTAAGGATTACTCTTCCCCACGTACACTGAACCTTAAAAAATGCACCACATGAAGAAGATCTTGGTCCTGTGAATGCCTGCCCAAGGAAAATCGCAGGGGACAACAAACTCTCCTGTGAGACATCTTGGTAAATAGATGAGGTTCTGCATCCTGCTCAGCATCCCTGCTCTTCCCAAGCTCCCTGCTCCGTCCACCCCAGGGCACTTCAGGGAAAATGCAAGGTTCACCAATGTCAGTTTTCCTACTGCTGCTGGTGGCATACACAAATGTGCTTGCCTTGTCCTTAATTATGAAGCCATTATAATTGTGTTCTGATTATAATATTTAACAGCCTGGTCCTATGGAAGAGATATTCAGGATGACCAGAGTTATATCCCCATTTAGGACAATGGGTAGGCAAGAAGTGTTAAGATGAAGATCAAGGCAGGCTTTTAAGTGGATATTGGCTAAGCAGCCAGGAAAAACAGGGAATCTACTTATCTTATTTAATCACTGACAGAGCTGATGACGATGTGCGATTTGCACACGCTGTCTAGAAAAAGGAGCTGAACAGGACATCCCGACAGCTTTCAACAAAGCCTGCACTTCTAGTGAGTCTCCCCCATTACCCAGCTATCACACCACACTCTTTTTTCCCCAGTGCATGTGATCCAGGTGCCAGCTGGCCTCCTGCTCCTCCTCAGCTTCCCAGTAGAAAAGAGGCGTTTGCACTCCCAGGCATGCGCTTGCGCCTCTTGATATATTTTACGAGCACAATACAACTCAGCTAAACTTTAGTCCCAGGCGTTTTGAAGCGCAACAATATTCTTGGGGGGAAAAAAATGATGTGTGCTTTAATGTCTTATGGTTGCCAGTAATAGGAATTAGATGGCTGTAATCAGAAAAGATTGAAGACTGTTGTAAGAAGGCCATTTTGGGTTGGAGCAAAGGTCTACGACATTAGCTATTTCTGCTGCTTTTCAGCAAGAGAAAAGAACAGGACAAGTATGGAGTTATTCCTCCCTTGATATATCCTCCTGGCTTCTGGCAACTTGTCATTTAGCAATTTCCTGAGTCAGAGGCTGCATCCGTACAATTGTGTTTGATCTCCCTCAATGGAGCTTTCTCTAAATTTGTCTAATGTTGGGGTTCTTTTTTTTTGACCTATTTATAGTTCTGGCATCTGTAACATGCTGTGGCAATTAGTTTCCACAACTTATTTATGTGCTGTCTAAAAAAAAAAAAAAAAGTCTTATTTTCTTTGCCATTTTTCAGCTTGCAGTTTCACTGGGCTCCTTCTAATTCTTCCATATTGAAAAAATATAGAATAATCATTCCTTATTTGTCTGCATGCCATTGACAATTTAAAAACCTTTATCATACTTCCACCAATATCTTTCTTTTCCAGGTTGAAGGGTCCTACTGTATTTGTGGAAGTTGTTTCTTTCCCTCCCTTGGATATCAACACTATTCTTCTTTTTTTTAAATTTTGCTAATTTCTTCTGAAAGGAAATGACCAGAATGGCAGAACGTTTTCAAGACAGGGAGCATTGTGGATTTTTTGCAGAGGCATTGTTTCTTGTTCCGTTCCTAATAATTCTCTGCATGGTGCTTACATTTCTGCATTTGTCTCTAAGCCTTTAGCTGTTGCTTTCACAGGACTACCCATGATGAATCCAGGGTATTTCCTGTGTCTGACAACACACACTGTATTGCCGCAGCTGTGCATTGTTGGGGTTGTGCACTATTCTGCGTTTGCTCCCTTGAAATTTCATCTCTCACTTTGTCATCTGAATGGGTTTGTTTGCTTGGGTCCTCATTCGGTGGAAAATTGGTACCTTTCTCCTAATCACAGTATAGCCAAAATTGCTGATGTCCATTGACAGGAAACATATGGTATGCAAGATTTGCAGGCAGTGTGCACACTTTGCATAAGCTTTATATAGATTATTTCTAAATACTAGGCCAGCCTGGTCAAACTGGCAGCCTCTTGGACAATATCCAGGGCACTGAGTGCCTCTGTTCAGCCCGCTGCCTTTTCCGAAGAGCCCAGGGAGCAGCTGCCCGGAGAGTGAGCACTCGGTTACACAGAGAGAGAGAGCAGCTCTTTTTGAGGTATTCCATTGCTTCTATCCTGGACATTAATTTTAGGATGCAATGAATCATCCTCAGAAGTTCTGTCTTTGGGAGCCTGGGTAACTTGTTTAAACCATATATTTATCTTTTAGACTCCTGAAGGTGTGTAATGGGATATTAGCCTCCGAACCCCAAAAATCAGCATTAAGAGGAAAGAGGGGACCTGAAAATGTATATTCTTGTGACACCTCCAGCCCAGTACTTACTGCCTGAAACCGGAGAACAGGGAGGAGGATGCTCACAAAAGTGCCAATATTGTGCAGTCCTGAGGCTATAAGTTATGTGCATAAAATACAGATCCCCTAATTAGCTATGTCACCACGTAATGGAGGCAAGAAGGGAATCTGCAATACCATACAGAAACAAAAGTAACATTTGCATTGAAACGGTGGCATGGCGTAGCAACACTGATAATAAAGCTCTGAAACATAATCTTATGTAGGAATAAAATCCTGTCCCCTTGAAGACAGTTTTAGTGTTTCTGCGCATTCTTAGGAGGAGTAGGCACTAGAGACCGATGTGCTCTCATACCTCATTATAGGTTATTACTCTTTCCAGCCCATTTCCCTCCTGGATCAGCACCTTGGCACTGTTGGAAAGGAATCGCAAGCAACGCTGTTTACCTGATAACAGCTGTTCCTGAGCCACAGTCGAACCTGAACTCCACGTAACCAGCCACCATGTTAATGGAGAGGAAGTCCTTGCTGTCTGTGTCGTAGCTGTACAAAAGGACACCAGTCTCTAAATCTGGATGAAACGTCATCTCAAACTCCATGAAGGAAAGATAATTCTGTGGTTCCAAGGGCCAGGGTGTGCTAGCAAATGACCTTAAGGACTCGTTGAACTGAGGTATGGCCAAGGTGAGTGCTGGAAATCCAGAATACACAAGCAGGTCACTTGAGGCTCCAAGGTAAGGAATTGATTCCCACCAACCAGTGTGCATTCCCTTTGTTAGGCATTTAAAACTAACATTACAAAAAACCAACTTAGCCAACACTGCTTCCATCCTTAATCTGTTCCTTTTCCAGGGATGTATTTGTATTATAAAGCTTTATGGTCTTTTTCTTCAGTGATTCATCATAGTGTTTTCCAAAGTAGCAAGCATGCTCACACTGGGTGGTGGCATGAAAAGTTCTGCAGCACAAAAATAATGGTGTATCTATTTGACTATTTGTTTGTACCTCTGTGTTTTCAGCAGGAAATTGATACTGGGTCCTTTATGTTTCAGACTGTACAACTTACACTGGTTTTAGGAGAAAAGTGGGCATTTTCTTAGAGTTAATGTGCAGCTGTGGAGCCATATATTATTTTGACTTCTGAAAAGTAAGTTTGAGATGCTTAGTTTAAATAAGCAAAGAGGTCTGAGAATCACTGATTACATAGGAGCTGGATGTAGCCCCAGACCGAATGGCGGGGGAGGGTTTCACTATCTGATTTTAAAAAGATGAAGTTAACAGGTTACTCTGTTCTGTCAGTGTAATAGCATAAGACCTCCTTGTATGTCACCATGTGCAAAACACACTGAACACTAAATAACACATACAAAGAAATATAAGCAGCCCAGCACCCTCTTACCTTCTTCACAATGATGACCTTTAAATCCAAGAGGGCAAAGGCAAATGTATGAATCAGCTTTGTTCGCAGTACAGGTACCACTGTTGACGCAGGCAGCCTCGTCACAGATGCCACTGCTACATTCACCTAAACACAGAGACAGAACATTGATTTATCAGAGAAGTTTGTCAAAGATTTATTTGGCTGTTGATCACTACTACTAACCAATACAACTTGTTCTCCTGCCTATATTCTTTCCCAATTTGTCAAATGGTGTGCAATTTAGACAAGTTCACTTGATTTTTAGCACTTTTTTTTCAGTACCAGATCAGGAAGAGACCTTAAAATCAGCATCTTTCAATCATTCCCTGGATTACCATTCTTCTGCTCTTGTTCCTATCTTTATTTTTGCACAAAATAGAAATCTCTCCAGATTGTTTACAAGCACTGTGACTTGCTTAATTTCAATTACCCTAAGTGCTTCTTTGTTCATGTAAATTCATGCCACAGTAAGCATGGAAGGTGTTAACCATCATCAACTAATCCTATTAACTAAAATGCTGATGTCAGCACTCTTGTCTGCACTAAAAGGGATCCGTACCATCAGCCTTTTAAGAAGCATTTTTACTATGCTAGCATATCAACTAAAATAACAAGAAGATTATTTCTTCTTGCTGAAATTGTTGCAGAACAGTTAACTTACTACTTCTTAAAACTCATATCTATGAAGTTAGAATATGCAATGGTAAAATGTACATCTGGTTAAGTTCTTGCAGATTTTGTTTACTTTCTCCTTTATTTTAGTTTCTGATTAAATAATTCTCCCCTCATTGATAGTAACAAACTGATATTATACGTTAAGAAAGCCCAAATAAGACATTTGTGGTATACAAGTGTAAGCATGTCATTTGGAGGGGCAAAGTGTTTGTGAGAAACTAAGAATTGCACATTTATTTTGAGGCAACTTGAAATATCACCTCTGAGATGACACAAGTGTCATGAGGCCTGACAATAAACACTGGAGAACCATTTTGTTACCTTAGATGACTGAGAGAAGTCTTGTGAAACTACTGCAAGAACAGGATATGCCCTTTTGGTTTTGCTTAAATACAGCACTGCAATTGTAAATACGATTTCCAGACCAGGAGTCTACAAATCATAGAATCATAGAATCANGATGCACCCCAGGATGCCATTGGCCTTCTTGGCCACAAGGGCACATTGCTGGCTCATGGCCATCCTGTTGTCCACCAGGACTCCCAGGTCCCTTTCCTCAGAGCTGCTCTCCAGCAGGTCAGCTCCCAACCTGTACTGGTGCAGGGGGTTATTCCTCCCCAGGTGCAGCACCCTACACTTGCCCTTATTGAATTTCATGAGGTTCCTCTCCGCCCAGCTCTCCAGCCTCAACAAGGTACTGGCATTAGTACAGCACCAGCTCTACGGTTCAGTTTCCATGCCACGGCCAGAAAGAAAAGCACAGAGAAGTATGCAGACGTAAATAGCTGTTTTGCTGGTTCACAACACTCACTGTGCCATCCACGGTGGAAAATAACCTTTTCTCACCGACTCAGGACAGAGGCAGTAATAACTCTTGGGTTATTTGGTAAAACTCCCTGCCAGACCAGACTTGTCTGACATTGCACATCTACAAATCTCCTACCAGGTCCATTTTCCATTGTAGAAAGGGAAGGTCTGAGTACAGCACTCGTAACGCAGGGCCACAGGGTTAACCCAAGGAGCATAAGCAAAACGTGCAAGTCCCCCAGAAGGGAACAAATTCTTCTGTGTGGAAGGGGACAATTACCCCTTGAAACGGTTGCCCGTGGCCAGCCGTGGGAGCAGAGGTGCTCATTGAGCCATATTTTCCTCTGCTGGGCTGCAGTGTAATGGCCACAGTGAACAGCAGCAGGATGGGTATCTAGTCACTGACATCCCTCACATACCCATCAATGACCACGACAGTGACAGAAATGAGCAGCACTAACCTAAACTAAATCATGTTCACCTAAACATGAGGAGGAACTTCTTTCCCTTGAGGGTGGCAGAGCCCTGGCACAGGCTGCCCAGGGAGGTGGTGGAGTCTCCGTCTCTGGAGACATTCAAAACCCGCCTGGACGCGTTCCTGTGCAACCTGCTCTAAGGTGGCCCTGCTCTGGCAGGGGGTTGGACTAGATGATCTCCAGAGGGCCCTTCCAACCCTATGATTCTGTGCTTCTGTGATTCTGTAACTCTGTTTGATAGATGAGGAAGCAGAGCCAAGGCATGTGGGTAAACAAGGATGTACACGTATCGAGTCTGAGACACAAACAGAAAACAGAGACTACGCGCATCTTTACTGCGTCTGCTGCTCTGTTGGTCAGTGCTGGCAGTATGTTCAAACAGAACAAAGTTAAAGTCTCTGAGAAACAGGGAAGGTCAAGGAAGACAACAAAAGCGGCACAAGTCGCAGGCTTACTGGTTTGAGGGACAGCTTGAACTGGAGCAGTCCTGGTACTTAAGGACAGCTGCTCTCACAACGTCTCAGTGACCTGAGGTACCAC
The DNA here is from genome assembly GCA_013400135.1 of Rhinoptilus africanus. Lineage (NCBI taxonomy): Eukaryota > Metazoa > Chordata > Aves > Charadriiformes > Glareolidae > Rhinoptilus > Rhinoptilus africanus. The sequence goes on along the minus strand of VXBO01000274.1, from coordinate 145,399 downwards.
AGCCTTCAGGGCCAGCTAGATGACTATACCAAAAAGGCAGACCACTGGTCTCATGGCGGCGTCTGCCTGGGTGCAGTGGCAGAGGAGGAAGGAGGGAAGCTGCGGTGGGAGTAGAGGGTCCTGCTGTGCCTGCTCTGAGCCAGGAGCACTGCCTCCCCGTCAGCCCCTCAGCTCAGGGGCCGGTGGGACTTGTACTGCAGCCGGCAGGACGGACCCTCTCCTCCCCACCCTCAGTTCTGCGGTCCATACACCACAGCACCTATGATTTATACGCTGTGCCAACAGGAAACAAGCAAACGACTGGCTAGCAAAAACCATCCCTAAACCCTTGCAAAGTTCATTTCCAATGCATTTATTTTAAGCTTAACTTATGTGGCATATTGTTTGCAAGTCTCTCCCTGGTACAGTTTCATATATGAGTGTGTGCAGCCATGTAAGGACAGTAAGGCTCTATCACTCAGTTTCAAGTCACACACCGCAGATCCCAGCATTTATTTTCATTGATGTTGATTGTTAATGCAGTAGTATGTGGAGCATTCATGGATGGGAACGAAGCTAGCTGCAACCCAAAAGGCAATAGAGATTAGGGCTCAGAGAACTTCAGCAGGGCTTTCATCTATCTATCTAAATTCCATAGATTCTCACTCTATTGTGAAATTACTCTCTGCTTCCAAAGTCTTATTCTTTTCAGCATCTGTTTCTTGGGCCACTCTGTTCCCCCCCTGTATTGCACAGAAGTTTGGTCATGTTATCTGGAGAATACAGAGTGATTGTTAGGAAGTTTCTCATTAATCACTTCCTTCTTGGGATGCCAAATGCACAGCTATAGAAGAGAAGAAAGATGACTTTGTGGCTGAAGAGTTCAGTGATACGGGATCTATTTCCTGCATTTACCGCTTGCTTTCTGACTTGGCTTTACTCTTACTCTTCAACCGCTTAGACTGACTTCAACTGCTAGGTCATTAGAGCAGGGATTTCATTGCCCTTGTCATTTTTTCGAATGCCCATTACACAGAAGAAATAGAGATGAATAAATAAGACAGGACTAGTTAATTAACTTCCCTACTTCTCCATCTTTTAATCTGTGAAGGGGAGATAATGTTATAAAACCACTTCATAAAGCTGTTAAAAATGCTATGGAATAAATTCTTTCAAAACACACTGGAAATGAAAACAACAGACGGTTGACATGAAAACCTATTTGCCTCAGCAGTAGTGGGGTTTCATGTGTAAAAGCCCTTTGTAATGGCCACAGCACCACTTTAGAAAAGTGCAATGATGCCTTTAGGCAAAACACATTTTGCTGTGTCCATAGTGTTTTAAATACAAACACAGTGTGCATACTATTGATTTCTGATGATATGTCTGTGTAAGTCAGGAGCATGAAGAGGCATCCTGAGAGATGCTGGAAGGAATACTGCTGCAGATGTAATCATATCAGCAACACCGAGTCTCCTGTTTGCTTATAACTACTAGTTTTATTACTGTGTTGCATAACTGCATCCACGGTGTGATAAAACCCTTCTACTACAGACCCAGCAAAAGCAATGTGCAAAGCCACAGAGAAATATCATGCCAAAAATAGAGACCACACCTTCCACCTCTCAAAACTGGACCGTTGCTCAAAGTTTTTCAGCAGGCAAAGAAAGTAACCCCTGGTTTATCACTGATGAATGAGCCATACTGTTACACTTACCGACATCAGCACCACTGAGAGCTTTCCCTAATGGCCAGGGTCTCATGTCAATTATCTTTCCGTTGATGCTCAGCGACTGAACGCAGCCCTGAAACCCACGGTTGGTTCCTGCGGCTCTGACCAGCCAGTACATGCTGGGGGCACCGCCGACATAGAAGGGAGTCCGGAATGTAATTTTACTATACTGGCCCTGAAGGGAAAACAGAGGACGAAATGATGTAGAACAGCTACAACACGGGATAAATAATTAAGCCATACTCTGTATAATCAATTTTTTTTTTCTCCAGAAAGAATTGTGTCAGCGGATATGCAGGTTGCTCACTGATAATTCCTTTCCATTTGTCATTCCTCTACTTGGTCTATCATTTTGAATGTTACTTTTTGCATGCATACCCATCCTGACAACATGGACGATTTAATGCAAAATGAAAAGCTTAAAAATCACTATGTTCCATGGAGGGATTGGGACATGTCTTTTGCTGCAATTTCTTCCTTTACTTTTGCCAAAATTGTTTGTCTTCTAAAGCCTAAGCCCTGCAGGACACAGACCAATGAGACAATGCCTTTTATACAGAACCCAGCAAGTGTGTGGTATTGAATAATAATAAAATGACAAAAAACAACAGTAAAACCCAAGACAAGGCACAAACTAACACAACTACAGCTTCAGTGGGGTTCTGCTCACTTTGCCAACACTAAATCTACTCCCCATCTTTTTTGGATGGGGAGCTAAGGCAGGTTAAGGACGTGCCTATAGAAATGTACACATACAAGTTTACTAACACCGCTATGGTGCACAAGAAGGAACAAAAAAACACCCTGCAAACTTTTAACAACAGCCTGTATCTGAGACTAGCAAAGTGTAGCAGAAAGGCAGCAGAGCAAGCATGGAGGACAACAGGGAAACTGTGATGGGATCCAGTGCTAGGATATTTATCTAGCATTTCTAGACTATGTACATGGAAGAGTAATCTGTACACTAATCCTGGTTCACTAAAGTCCCCAACACTAATAAAGAAAAATGTGCCTTTTAAATCTGATCGGCTGGCGAGAAAAAATGTCGTTGTACTCTTGAGAGAGGCCAGGGTCAGTGCAGGACTACCTACCTGAGATGTTCCTGTCACTGGAGCATCGCTATCCATCCTGAGCCAGCCATTCGTCCCATCTCTGAACAGTGTGACGCTGTGCCAGTTCCCCAGCTTGATTTTGTTTTCACTCGTTATGACTGCAACTCCAGTGCCACAGTTGAACCTGGTAGTGTGAGACAGAGAGAGCAAGATGATAATCTTACATTAACCAAATAATTGAAAGTCATTCTTAGACTTCAAATACTCTCTTTACTCCTGAGAACCTCTCTGTCGCACATTGCATATCAGTATACCACAGGAAAATTGGACAGCAGGTCTACAAAGGATCTGTTATAAGTTTCAAACTTCATCATGTGTCTTTCTCCCATGGTGAAAATTTTCCATCCTCTAGCCATACCAAGTGCATTGCAAAGCTTGCCAACAGCTGAAACTGTTTCAAGATGCAGGGTATTACAATCTGAGTTACAGCTATCACAGTAATTTCTCTTGGGAATTTTTCTAGCTCCTTGGTGAAAGGCAGTGCTACATTAATAACTCTGCAGTTCTGTATGACACTCATTACTGATTGACAAGCAGACCTCCAGGAGAGTCTCTGTGGAGCTGAATGTGCACAAAATGTGCCATTTTCTCTGACCGCTATTCAGTGCAGGTGAACAGAAAATAATGCACTTTGTTATTCCCTGCTTTCAGAGGACTCGCCCTTCCAAGTAAGGAGATCCTTGAGATACTCCTTCCCATGCTCTCTATCTGTGGCACTGCAAGAAACCCTCCCACCTTCAGTTAAAAAACCTGCAACTCCCAGGTTCCAGGCCCCTTGCTGGCTTTAAATCCTTTATTTTGTTACATTATCTGCAGATCCTTCTGCTGTGAAGCAGAAACACTGACTATGCACAGATTGGTGTAGCATAAGCTTAGCAAATGCAGTGGCTCACTAGCACTTCTGATAACACAGCAATGAGCCACGGACTAAAGACTTGAAGAAAACTTATTATTTTGCCTTTACATGAAGGTCTGAGTAAAAAGGGTTCAACAGGGCACATGTCCACACACTTAAGAAGGATGAGAGAAAAAGAAAGTGAAGACCTGTTAAATGTAGTAATACTGTCTACTTTGTGCACTGCATGGGGCAGAAGTCAACGACACAGTAGACATTCACCACATATAGCAAGTCCCAGGAGGCAGCAATGGCCCCTTCTCTTTACATTAGATTTAGGGTGGAGGTTTTACCTGAACTGGATGCTACGTCGGATGATTGCTAATGACATAAAGTCACCACGACCGTGTTCATTTTCTCCACAGTAGAGCAGCAAACCATCTTCTGATTCAGCCTGCAACCAGAGCGTCAACATGAAAAATCAAAGTCTAAGCCTCACGGTGACAGATAAACACAAGCAGCGCTGGGGAACTTTTCTACAGAAAAAGGGGCGGCATTTTTCAGGTGGAGTTTTTAACTTGCAGAATCAGAAATTGGCTGATCAGTTTTGAATCCTGCACTTGAAGAACGTGGAAAAACATTGCCTTACTGCTTAAATGGTTGAAGAACATATCATCCGCTTACAGTGTGATACTATCAGACCTGAAAACAAGCCCGAAGACATTAAAGACTTTCAGACGTGTCCCATATGCGACCTCTGAGCACAAAGTCTAGTAAGGGCTAGCAAACCTGTTAAGTGTTGACACATCAGACCTACACACATCCCGCTTCACGTGTTCAGTGAACCTGACACTTTTCAAGCCAGATAACCTGCGCAGGCAGGATTTCTCCATATGTGCCTAGCAGCTGACAGGGTAGCTTTTAGCAGCTATCCTGCATTTTATGCTGACAAATTGCCAGCGAAGCATCAGATCGCCATGTGAGGCAACGCACTGCTACTGCTCTAGTGACAGCCTGGTACCTAGGTGGAAAATAACGCCTACTTAAATCCTGCAGGATGGGAAAGGAACTCTGGATATAGGGCAGTATTTTGCTCAGTACAAGAAGATCACAGTATCTTATATGCAAAGATACTTCCACTTCCAAATTGTAATTCACAAAAATTCCAGCTGCACTGCAGCCTGTAGCTCATTCACATGGCTATAACCTCACCAATGTACATTGCCACTAGTCTGCAATGCCAGTATTACTAGTCCCAAGGATTCTCTCAGGTACTGTCTACCAATAATGGATGCAAACATTTTAGCTTAGTTTACCAACTTCATTTGCATTCATTGAAGGTGAAGCTAGATCTTTAGAGATTAAGACTATGTATAGGTTCATCACAATTACATTATAAGCTATACCGAAGCAAAGTTATCGTTCATTATCCACATCATCAGAACAGGTAAATAAAATTTAAAGCTCCAATGTGGGCTTGGAATTGCTTAAACTTACTCTGAATTCAAGGGTAATTTGAAATGTCTGATAGGAGTTTTTCAGTGGTTCAAAGGTGATGTATGAGTAGCCAGAGAACTGAGGATACTGGATAATAATATCTGAGAAGCAAAGACAGAAGCATGTTATTTAGCAGTTTTCTCCCATATAAAAATCGATATACACATTTAGCACTAGATAACATCAGGTGACAATGCAAGGCAGAGTTCCTCCAGAGGCAACCATTACTCAGCAGCAGTCAACAATCAGTTAACCTATTGTCTTGTCCTCCTGACACCTTTCTCAACTAACTCTTTTATTCCCAAGGACCTGGTGAACTTGGAAAGAAACAAGGTACTGAGGGTATACTGCTCAACAGTTTCATAGCTGGCTTCAGTGTAACTTTCTCCAGATTTTTTGTTACAGAAGACAGAACCCATCTACTTTATATTTACCTCCATTTAAGAATTCATTTAACACAGAGACAACAAAGTTATTTTCTATTTTGCAGAATTATAAAAACATATGCAGGAAATGTGGCCAGACTCCACAATGTCACTGCTGGTCCATAGCTGCTGTGTCCAGCATCCGCAGAATCCTTGGATGGCTCATAATACCCCAGCAGCTTCCAGCGCTTCCTTGAAGTCAGCTCAGGCCAGAAGGTAAAGGGAGGGATGGGGAGAAAGGAGTCCCTGCAAGCATCTCTCCATCCATGGCTGCAACATTGGCCCTTCATATCGTTCTTGTCAGCTGGCATTACCTATCCTCACCCTTCCTTGTCTTATGTTAGAGGACCACCCTGGCTTCAGCACAGAAAATCAGAGAGATGTCTTACTGCTATCTTTGCAGATAGTTTTCCTAAGAAGCACTGAGGACAGACACAGTTTCAGGTCTGAATTCTTACTTTTGCAGTGAATCTGAGTCTAATGAGGAAGGAAGGATGAGGAGTCCTATTCCTCTTTGCTATTTGAATACTAAGTGGGGTTTTGTGCATGTTTGGATCTGGATACAGTATGCTAAGCTTTTTTTGTTTGCAAGGCATACATTTTAGGTTGAGGTGAAGATAACCAGTGCTATAAACCTGAATGCAAATGCAGCAGTCTGCAATTAACTCATGCCCTGATCACAACCAGAACTGACTGGACCAGAGCACCACGCAGCTGTTGATTGCAAAGAAAAGCCTGTTTTCATTCAGATATTTAACAATATTGGCTTCTGTGAAGAAGTTCAGTACAAGGGAGTATTGGTACATGATGCTACTGCTTAGCAAGGAATAACACACTCCCTTGTGAAAAATGGTGGGTTTGGACTGACGTTAACAAACCCGCTCTACAAGCTGTATACAGTTATGTCAGTTCAAATAAATCCTCAACTCTTCATACTTGATCAAGGCCAAAAATCACATCTGCAGCTGTTCCATGTGGCTGAGTCACAACAGATTGTTTTCAGAATGAGCTCTCTTTAGTCCAGCATGGGGAGGAGAAGATCAAACACCCTCAGTGTCTGTAACTCTGATGCACAACACGAACGTCTAACACAAGCCTGCAGAAAAAACATGTGTCCCTGATGCTCTGCTGTGTGGCAGGTCCTTGGAAGATCAGATCAACAAGCAGAGAGACAGATCAGCTCTTTCATAGCTGGCAGGACAGCACCACTCTGAGCAACGGGACACTTGCTGTGGACAAGCTTGGATATTCATCTGAACCCTTGGTCACCAAACCAAAAGAAAAAAAACTCCAGGGGGAGAAAAAAGGGATCTCCTTATGGCTTGGTAAACAAGCTGGACTGGCTCACCAGGTGATCAGCTCCATGTCAGACCCAGCGAAAGAGCAAGTTTAGGTCTGCAGAGGGAGGGGACAGGAAGGTGGCAAGGGAAGGAGAAGTAGGACGGCCTCCTTCAGCTCAGCAAGATCTTGCCCTGGCTCAGCCACCCTGCAGAGAGGTGAGAGGACACGTGGCAAGTCCCGACTGGGACAACCACACATCCTCACACTGACCCAGGCTTCAGGCTGTGCTTTCTGAACTGGGGAGGGGGGGTTATTCTTCCCTTGCCCTAGGCTGCCTGGCACAAGTGCTGGGGTTACCATTCCAGCGCTTCTGCCTTGCAGACCATGGGGAAAGCCTCCTCTGAAGATAGTTTTACAGTGAGGGCTCTGTCTCACATCCCTGCTGCAGTATCAGCATCATCCACAGTGGACCACATTGGAAATGTGGGTGGTTCAGGGCTTCAGTTGCAGGCAAATGGCAAGGATCAAAGAGTGGCTGAATGTCCCTGTTGAAAGCTGCAGATGCCATGGCTGGACCAAGTCTGGCCTGGGTACCTACTGACATACCTGGCTCCATCACCATCCCACTCCTACGTGGGGGAAGGAGGATTAACCTCCCCTGTGCACCTTCACACAGGGTCTGCGTGCAGCTTTATTAAAGAATAACTTCTTCACACATAGCTGAGGAAAGAGAAGCAAAGGAGGCGACGTCTGACCTGGGACATGGAAGCTGATGCTGTCCTCAGAGATCCATTAAGCCCAGACAGCTCTTCCCAAAGCGTGCTTTGACTGGTTCATCATGAAGCTGCTCCTTGCCCCAGAGGAAGAGAAGCCAGCAGCAGCAGGCACGCAGAAACCTACCTTCCGTGCATGTCTCTCCTCCTTTTCCCAAGTTGCAGTGGCAGCGCGAGCCACCCCGGTCATAGTCGTTGACGCAAAAGCTGTCTGCAGAACAGATGGCCTCATCACAGGAGAGATCAAAGAGGCGCGTTGCAGAAGACATGCTGCCTCTCCTCGCTGCCCGAGCCGTAGTCACCCTCCCTGTGGTTGAAGGCTGCGTGGTGGTGGGAATGGAAGTAGTAGGTTCAGAAGTGGTTGTAAGGACCCGTGACAGCAGCCTGGAACTAGACCCCGGCGTGACCTTAGTTTCGACAAGAAATTTTCTGTTGCCTCCTTTGATAGCAGGAAGCGGCCTGAGCTGAAAAGAAATAAAGAAACACAAACTCAGTAGAACCTAAAATGCTATGGGGAAATTAAATTAATAAATTCCAAGACACAGACCCAAGGTGAAAAATTGATCTTCACTGAAGAAAAAGAAACAACCACATCCTTGTACCTGAGCACATAATATCAGATATTAAACTCCCTGACAAGATCAGACACTTTAAAGCATTGAGACTATAAAGAAAACAGAAATGCCAAAGTGTGATCTTGAAATTTACCTCTTCTATGTAAATGTCGTAGTCTGAGTCATCGATATCAAATCCATCATCATCACCAGTCGCTGTGTCCGTAATATACCGATGCCCATAGCTTCCACTTCCTAACTCCTCAGAGCCTAAAAAGACACAACTAGCATATTCAGTTCATACATTTTTTTCTCTTTACACACAGCAACTCAGATCTTACCACTCCCTGATTCACCACACTGAAATCTGAAGTGGTGTTAATGTCCATCCTGTATAGACAATGTAAGTGTCAGCCTGAAGATGGGAGTGGGTTGTCCAAGTGACACATGTGCAACTTAAAACAAAGTGAAGATCTTCATCTTCATAGTCACTTACTGTCATTCTCAAACAAAACAGGCAAAGCTCAGTTCTCCCACTGCAAATGGACTTTTATCCATCATTCTTCCAGGAGAATGGCTCTCAACTTTTTCGGCATGAACAACATTTTAATAATAGTATTTGGTTTAGATCAAACTTTCCACTTTTATAGATACACAGTCCCATATCTGCCCTACTGTTGGCCAAATTACTGAAAAAGCAGAAGTGATGCATCTAGGTAGGGCTTTTCTGGCACTCTCTGCTTAGGACTTTATCTGCCTCCACTCTCTCTGATGCTCCTGAAATTAGCATCCTAAGTGTGTTTTTAGGCTACTTTTTTAAAACACAATTTAGCACTTCAAAAAAAAAAAAATGCATAAACATCATGGGTTTTTCATGCATATAATCCGCTTCTGCCTCTCCCTCCTGAACTGCGCTGTGAAAGACTCCAGGCTGGGAATGGCCAGTTTAAACAGTAAGAGGGTCCTCACAGAAAATGTGATTTCTGCACTTCATATAACAAATTCTGCTTAAACAATGGTTTATGCTTTTTAGCTATTAAAATTTGCCAGAAGAAAGATAATACAGGTAACTGCATCATTATCATTACTTGTCATTCAGCATGGTTAAGAATAGACAAACTTTTGATAACCATCAAGATAACAGACTTCACACATTTGTATTTTCCATAAAATATTCTGAGTCACTTCAAAAGAGCATAGGTAACCCTTGCTTTGCAAAACTTCTGCACAGGCTGACCATGTGTGCTTGTTTATTTTAGCAGCCACAAGCTGCCCATATTTTCTTGTAAATTAGCAGGCCCTTCACATTGCAACACGCAGCGATGCAAAGTCTTGCTGGGCAGTGGCTGTCTGCACACAGGAGACATGACAAGCCAGAAAATGCTGCTTGATGGTAGCGAGAGCCTCACCACCACCACTGAACAACTCAAGGGAGCCAGGGAAAGCCAACAAGGCTCAGCAGGCTTTCAGAGGGAAAAGGGTGGGCTCAGTGCTATCGGGGCGTCTGAGCCAGTCTGACTGTGGTCAGCCATCCTCCACCTCGGTGGAGAATAATGGAAAAATATCTCACTGGCCTGATTTAGGCAGGAGAGCACTTGTCTAAATCTTACTGTATGCTCTCTTCCTTTGCTGTGACTGCAACCCAAAAATCCTGGCAGGCAGTTATGAAATCAAGCAGATGCGCACCAGATACGAACACGTGCCCTGGCTGGCTAATTGGACGCCCACCACACACTCTATGGGATTTACTTATCAACTGGCTTTACATGTTACATCAGCACAGAGAAAAATCAAAGGTAAATGAGTAGAAGTAATGAGGCATACACATTTGCAACAAAAACAACATGCTAGGCTGAGAGAGAATGTGTAAAAACATTTCAACCCTAACATGTATCCCAAATCATCTGTAAGTAATACAATTTAACCGTATATTAATCAGAATTATTCAGCACAGGGTTCTACTGATTTAGCTAAGTAGAGAACTTGTAGCTTTATGACTGGTAATGAGATACGGCCAACTGGACAGTTTACATCCAGATCATTTCTGCTGGTGACTGTGAATGCATATGCAAAGCATTACTACTGGAGAAACAGGCTACATATTTTTGAACTGGTCCCAATCCCACATTCATTATGGAAAACAGTAGGTATTCTCAAAATGTGGGCAAAATCTCTTACTCCTAGTATAAATAAAGCTGATAACTCAAGTCCCAGCAGATGCAGTAATTTTCAGCTCACTGGAATAGAACTGAATTCAGTTCTAATGGATGAAACTGTAATTTACTTAAGAGTAACAGAAGCCATAAAGCTAAGCTGGGAAACGGAAAGGAAAAACTACAATCACGTGCCTGGGAAAACAATCTAACCTGTATTCAAACAAGATGTGATACACATGCTCCATTTTCTAATTTAGAGGGCACAAGCTACAAAATAAACATCTGTTGAAGTCTAAATTCTGCCACATTTTTTTCTCTTGTTAAGTAAACTGTCTAATGGCTTAATGGGATTTAGGTTCAATAAGGATGGCAGGAATGAAGCAATACAGAGAATGAATTATCTTCATATTCACATGTAGGAAGATGTTAGGTCTTTAATTCACATTCAGGTATGCACGCTTGCTTACATGTATAGATACAATTTGAATGCCATGACAGTTTTATATAACTCTCCTGAGTGGAGTTATCACTAAACTACATCAATAACCACCAGCATGCAATGAGATCTGGTAACTTAGGAGAGACAGGCAGTTCCCCAAGCAGAAGATTTGCCACTTTCATCCGGCAGATCAAAACGTTTCATGCTTTTCCAACAGGAGACTTTGGGAGACGAAAAGTACCCACTGCTTTAAACCGGACAATAATTCCTATCACCTTATTGAACTGGTACAACATTTAGAGCCTGGAGAGACCAAAGAAGTTACAGCTTATTGTGGCTGGTAGAAAAGATTGCTTTGAGGCCCTTCTTCAAAGACTTTTGGGATGTAAGTTTGGCACCACCAGGAAAAATATAACTTCAGAAGGTGTTCTAATATCCACAGGTCTCTGGTATGGCTCCGAATCTCTGCTTTCACTACTCTCCCTGGGCCTGTCTGCATTTCAGCCAGCACATTACTCTACTCACAGCTACTTTACTCTACCTGCTGATCTGTGAGTAGTTTGGTAATGCATAACACACCCGGGAGCAATGAGGACATGGAGATGTACTCTGTTCTACCTATGCCTGAATTTATACAGGGCAATACATACACCGATGATGAGACCATCTTAACAGCCCACTGGCTTCTCAGTCACCTTGCTCTGCCCTACATTTGCTGTTTGCTCACTGGATGTGACACGATACCCACATGTGAAGTGATGCAACAAAACTGCAAAACAACAGAAAGCAGAGAAGCTAACACGACTTTTTTGTAGAGAAACCCCCAAGTGAGCCCCTCTCTTAATAGCACTGTGCAGCTTTGGAGGAGAGCTCATCTCATAATGGGTGGCAAATCAGGGGCAATTAAGCGAAGTGGTACTCTGCAAAGACTAAAACAATGACTACGGAGATTATAAGCATGCTATATTTCATTAAATCAGTGTTTCAGTGTACAAGCAGATGAAGCCTGTTTAAGACCCTTTAGAGGGTCCTATAATCCTGTTTTATAATTAAATGGAAAACCTGTGGGGGGTCACAAACCTTAGACAGCTTCTTTCTGAATAACCATGGATTAAAGAAATCTTTCTCTAAACAAACAGAAAGCCATACAAACTTTTGTTTCGTCAACTAGGTGGCCACTAGCATACTGATCAGCAGACAGAGGAGAGTGTAGGAGGTAGATCCCCAGGCACCACAACGCAAGCAGATTGAATGGAAGTGTTAACAGACTGACAGCCTTCATGCAGAACCCCTCTAAATCTAAATCCAAAATATGTCAGGGGCATTTTAATCTGAGTTTTATTCTTGTCAGTGGCTCACTGTGAGGCACCGCATATCACTTGGCCAGTCTCTTGCTTTTTGTCCCTGTCTGTATAAATATGAAGACTGCCTTTGTTAAAGCCTTTGTAGATCTGTGGAAAACAGTTCTTTGGAAAACCTTCTCCATTTGCTATCTCCAAGACACATCACTGTCATATACATCAAGGTCTGGGCCCAAGGGACTGCCCTTTTCCTGTGCCTGAGCCCGAGCAGACACGTTCAAGCACCGTGCAGAACATTTAAGCACCTGTGCCAATGCCTCGTCTGTATGAGCCTGGTGGTGACAGCCAGACCCAGAGGAAGGGATGTATCCAGATTAAGCAGCCACTTCTGTCAGGTTTGTTGTGGAGGCAAGCGGGAGGGTATTTTTAACAGAAGACGCTTCCTCTGTTGGTCTGGCAAAGCCCAAGGCTGGTGACCTTCCAGGCACAGTGCAAACCCCATCTGTTTCCCCAGGAGGTGAAGGGTATTTAAGTGATGCAGGTGATGACACTATGTTTGTTTGATTCTTTGGGACAGTTTATTTTGTTGTTACTGAACTTGATATGTGAAATCTTTTTTTAAAGTAAATTGTCCATGACACATTGGAAGATTTGATATAGCAAAAAAACCCAACAACTATCTAAGTGAAATACCTGCAACCCGCATCTGTAATTAAGAAAGGCAACAAAATTTGATTTATTACATCATTTCCCTCTAGGAAAGAAAATGAAACCAAATCACAAATAAATGGGAACCCTTGGGGAAACTTGCCCTCTCTTTCCTCCTTGAAAATGGAGCAATGTAACACAAACCAAGCATGCATTTTTTACTAGACAAGGCGGTAACTGCTTATAATCTAGGCCACATGTTCTACTTGCACAGACCTTGGGAGGTCTGTCACATAAGGTGATACCGTCAGCAACCCTTCAGAAAAGACAATGGTTTCTCATGCTAATCTGAAACAATGCAGTCGAGTGCTGCAAAGCAAGCCACCTTTTAAAACCAAAATGAGAGAATTACATGTGAAAATGAGATGAACCCCGCAGAAAACATCTACAAGTACTTTGGACTCAGTGTCTGCAGGACTCATCTCTGTCTCAGCCTGCCTAGAAGAGCTGTGAGTGACACCACACAACACAACACGGACTCTGAAGGTCTACTGCATCTGAGGCAATGCTGGGGATTTGTTCTTCAGTTAAAATAAGCATCAGAAAAGCACTAATTATTTCAAAACAAGCAGAAAAATCCAGGCTANCAGAGGAGCCAGGCATTGTACGGACTTCTGCCAGCTTCCTAAGATATGTCAGGTATTTCTGAGGAATATACAAGTGCACAGAAAATAGCATCAAATATTTTTGGCATGTTTCACTGTTTAGATGGGAGGAGGTACCATTTTAATAATGAAGGTAGTCATCCCTATGATGCACACCCTGAAGAGCAAAGGTGTATAATTTTCAGACATGCCAACTGTCTGACATCCTTCCAGCAACCACAGGTGACTAAGAGGTATCTGCTGGCTCTTTGAGAGATTCGGGCATCTGCTGCCATCCGAGACACATTACGGTATCTGAGACATCCCCAGAGGACTGTCAGGTGTCTGGAAGACACAGGGGAGGCAGATGTCCCCCTGCAGCGACAGCTGAATGCCGCAGGACCTAAATGACCTCAAATCTATTGCTTATCTGTACCTGAAGGGAATGATTAGCTGGGCCAAAGAAGGTAACTGTTGGCTTTCTGCCTACTAGAAGGGGGAAGGTACCTGCAGATACATAATGTGCACTAGGAGGAAGTTTTACTTAGTTGCCCTTAAGCTTAACATGAATTTTTTTGTTACATTAAACTTGTCAACAGTTTAAATCACCGTTAGGGTTTTTTAGTATTTTGGGGAAAAATAAATGTTCAGGCTATGCATGGCTTTAATCAAGACTTTTTTTTTCACAACAGAAGTTTAGTTTTTATACAAATGCACAATGTACCTGTGTATCTGGTTAATATCAAACTAGTTTCTTACACAAATGTCACCACTAAAGTCAAGTGAGAGCTGCTATACTCAGTTACACTCCTGCTTCCAGAAAGTCACAGAACTTATTTCTAAAGGCCTTTGTTGCCTTTGAACACCACTCCTTGCTCTGCAAAAAGTTGGTTGTTGGGAAGAGAGGTATCCAAAAGATAACACAGTCTTTCATGCATAGTGGCTATATGTAGTTTTTAATTCGCAAAATCCACCCTGGAAACCAAGAGCAGACTAGCAAAGGAACCACATTTGCATTTGCCGAAGGGTCCAGAGTTTGCCAAAGCAGCCCTAAGAACAAGTGAGCTGGTGCGGAGTTGGAGCACATCACAGACATGACATGGCCCCAGGCCCTGGGAGCTCTGCCCTGCTCATTAGGGTCTCCACCAAGCACCCCCAGACCCTTGGTGCAGGGGGACCAAGCTGTCAGCCTCAGCAGCACCCACATGCCCACCACAGACCAGCACAGATTTTTTTAGTGTATTCAGAGAGCGGTGAAACGTGTATAATAAAATCAATTTTCAGATCTCATCTAGGCACAAAGAGTCAAGCTCATGTCTCCTGTGAACTTCTCCAGAAATCAGTGTTCATATACACCAGGTGTGAATGTGATTCCAAGCTCTACTGACAAAAATCCATGTTTTAGAGACACCTTGACAGGTTTCTGCAGAACAGGCGGTTTCCAAAGGTGAAGTGTCTTTTGTAGAGTACCACAGTAATAAGGAAAGCATGAAGACTACTCCACCCTTATTAACAAAGCTAAACACTTTATCTTTTCTGACCAAAGAATTCAGCCACTCATATTCAAAGATAAACAGGATACCAAGGAGCACACATGCATGCCTCAGGCAGCAGGAGATGACCCTTGAGGATCCAGGGGCCAAGGAACCCCAAGCATGCTGCACCTTCATGATTTTCACAAACATTTGCTTTGGAAGTTAAACTTAGGAGTCCAGCAACCGAAACAAAATTCATGCAAACTGTTCAAGGGACTGAGTTTATGGCAGATAGGAAAAAAGAATAGAAACTGCCACAGAAGAGTCAATGAAAACAAGGGATTCCAACGCAGGGAGGCAACTTAGAAATATGTCCTTAGCAGGTTAAATTGGTGGATCACTAAGGATATGGTCCACATTTCTGCAGCATGCAAATTCTTCTTGCAGAGCTCGTAGTCCTACCTGAACATCAGCTGCTCATTTTCTACCAGTTAATTAAAGATGCTTTGCAATTGAGTGTTCAGGTGAGAAAAGAAAAAAAGTCAGTTTTGTTGCTCTTTTTTATAGTTCAATTATCTGATAAAATTATATATAGGCATTTTCTTGCATGGCATTCTATCCCCTATAAATGCTTTCAAAACTAGAACTTAAAAGTATGGACACCTTTTAGGCACGATTAAAAGAGTGGCACATTAGGGATATAGCCGCTGCCAGCCACGGCTCTGCTTCCTCCGTTAACTCTCTTTGTGACTGGGTTTTCCGCTGTGCAAGAGACGTGATTTGTATGATTCCCTGCTCTGTGTCGGCTTGATTGGGATTCTCACACACAGCTATGACTTTGGGGGTGATGAGGAGCAACAGGACCTCAGAGTCAGCCCACGGAAACACTACCACTGACAGAGGATTATACTCTGAGGAAGGTCATCAGGAGATGTGTGCAGGACCTACCCACTACTGCAACATGCATGGCCTACATTGCTACCCAAATGTGAATTTAATCGTTCACAAGTTGTGATTATTCAAGTATGTTTGAATGCATTTCCACCTAATATTTTTGCTATACAAATTCTGATCAAACTAGGATGCTTACTTATTTGTATCATTATTTTCATGACTGTGATTAATGGTTTAAGAGCCTTACTCCTCAGAAAACAGCACAGGTTTTCTTGGTCTTTCTGAGTTGTTTAAATTATAAATGTAATACACATAGATCAGTTTCAAAGATCAGAAAAAAGGACAAACAACAGACTTGTCTATCTCATTTCTCCCCGTGATATTCACTTACCAGTTCTGCATGAAGCCAGGACAAAAGTCAGTAAGTAGCTATCCAAAAATGTCTGGCAATGACCTCCAGAGCAGAGAAATGGCATGAGAGCACTACTCCCTGGGTCTTTTCAAATCTTTGCTTGTGGCTTGACTTTCACAGGATGCTGTAAGCTCCACAAGCAGGACCGAGAGGTGCCAGACTGGGGGTGCCTGTGCTTGGAGAGCAACTCTTTCCACCAGCAGCCCTCCACAGGCTACCCCAGATACATTTTATTTACAGACATACTTTGTTTTTATACAACTTTAATTACAAAAAGGTGATTTTACTCACTGAACATTCGGATGACATCGCTCGGTGGACTGGCAGGGCTGGATCCATAGGAGTTTGCTGCTCGGACGGCAAACTGATATTTAGTGTTTGGGAGAAGTCCCTTGAGAACCATGGATTCCATCTGGATCTGCTCTCTTATTACCGTCCAATTGCTGTCAAGGTCTGGCCTTCAGGATCAAACAAAGCCAAGATCATAAATAATTAAAGCTGGCTGTATAAATTAATTGCCTTTAAGATTTCTTGGGAAATACACAAAATAAATGAGATATAAGCCTGCTAAATCATCAGTGAAATCCTTCACTCTTAAGGGGACAGACTCTGCAACCATTACTAAGCTGCAAAGCCTGTGATATCAAAACTATACAGTGATGTAGAAAATCAACATTCAGATTTTGCTTATAAAGCCAAAGAGGTTGTTTAGAGGACAGTGTGACAAGTCAAGTTCTGCTTATCTATTTTCATGGATTCTGGGTTCACAATTTTCAAGTGGACTTATATTACTAGCAGTTCCCAATCTCCTGTTTTTCTGTATAAAGCAATACTTTGCAATAGAGGGAGAATTCCTGATTTATTTCTAAAAGTTTGTGCTCTGATGCCACTAAGTCCCTTCAAACATACACAAGCACTAGCAGGATGAGAATCTAACATTTGATCTCACAGACAATCAGGTTAATCAATCCACATTGGAATAACTGGATCCAAAGTCTTCTCTTCAGAAAAAAAAAACATGAACAAACCCAAAACAAACAAACAAAAAAACAAATCCACAAACAAAAACCAGAACAATAATGCAGAGAACCTGTGGATTTTGCAACAAAATCACCATGTCTGCCTGGTTAACTCCTGGTTCATGCTGGATGCCAGCTGCCAATAAATGCTTCCTCTAAGTGCAGTTAGAATCCACATGAAATCAGTACATGGCAGTCTGGTCTCAAATGTTTAAGATCATACGCAGGGGAACATCAGAAAGGGGAGGGCTACTTCGAATACTTTGAGAGAGTGTTTCAATGCTTTCACACTATCTCTACTGTCTCTAAAAGTGGTCTCTTATCAGAGAGAGAAGGGAATGAGAAGGTAAACAAATACAAACAAAATAAAAATGGAAACATTGAGTCTAGGCCACCCAAAATACTCAAACAGAAGCCTATGAAAGTAAAATATGGACATTATTTTCAGAGAGAATTATTCCAGTGTCCTTTTTAAGATGTCCTTGTGATATTTATTACAGGAAATAACCTCCAAGTGCTCCCTGAATCTACCAATGTTTACATAGGAGTAGCTGCAAATGTCTCCAACAGTCTTCCAATGAATATTATAACACAAGGCAGGCATTTTGTATTTGTTTATTTGCAGCTGGAAGGAAATGCCAAAGTTACTGTATGTTTTCTTTTACCAGTCAATACAAGATTTATCAATCACCGAGATTCCCTTGCTTTGTGCCAGCAGCGCGAATGCAGTGACAAAGCAGCAGCTCCCAGCTGCCAACGGCACACAGGCTGCAAATATTTCACCGTCTTGCCAAAAATAAAAATAAAATCAGACAAACGCACCAGATGTAATGACAGCAAAACAGACCATCTTAAGTCACCCACCACCACCATTTCCTGGTAGACAAGAGGGCATTTATTTTGGCTACTCTTTCATTGTTTCCCTTCCCTAAGCTTTAAATGCCTGGGCCAAAATTAAAATGTATAGTGTTTTCCAAATGAAAGCTGCTAACATCGTTTCCTTCTGCACATTCCCTTAGTTGTGTTTTCAGTTTTCCTGAACACATCTTCTTTTGGCTCTAATTCCAGCCCAAGGAATTCCTGATAGCTCAAGAGCTGCTTCACAGCCTCTTTGCAACAGACCTTGATGATGTCCGCGCCCAAATGGAAACACACGCCTCTGACGAAGGCACCCAAAGGAGGTATCTCACCCTACAAAGATTTAGGAAATAACAGAAAGCCTTCAACATTGATGACTCTCTCTCGCAAGGCTTCCTTCTGCAGAAGTGAATAATAAAGGAAATGCCCACAAACATGTAAGTGTCTGCAGCTGAAGGAGAGGGAAAGAGGGAGATTTATCGCTTGACCTTTGCTATTTCTCAAGAACGTTCCCTGTGCGAACAAATCGGTACAAGATGGAAAAATGGCAAACAGATGGGGAGAGGAATACAATAAACTCAGTCGGCAACTGCGTCTACAGCCAGCCAGCTCCTGTGTTTTCTAAGCTGGGAACATTTTGTGAAAACTGCCTTCATGGTCCTTTTTTTCTGTCAAATTTCAGTTTGTGCCAACTCTTATACCAGAAGGGCTCATTTTGATGCCACTTTTCTCATCTTTCTGCAGTGTCCCATTCCCTGGACTAGGACAGGGCTGCTCCAGACAACGTGTCTTGAGGTTACAGCTGTGCATCGCTAACGCATAAATGCCATGAATCTGGCCAGCAACAAAGTCAGAGCATTTTTAAGATAATAAGAATATGGGTAAATTCAATAGGATTGGATGGATATAAACCAAGGGCAGAATTCTGCCCCAAACATACCTAAAACATTTGGATTATTGCTTTATGTTGTAATCTGGGGACTGATACAATTTAAGAAAGGAACTCTTTCTGATGCAGAGAACAGCAATTTTATACTCGCTTGAACTTCCTCTTAAAATCACCTGGAAATGATTTAACAGTGAAGCACATCCTAGCAATCCAATTTTTATAAGGTTTTTGATTGTTCTTTCGTGTCGTGTGGCAAATTCATCTCTATAAATTCTTTTTTACAAATATTTTTATAAACAATAAATATGATGACAAGTGCAATACACTCATTCGCTATGGAAAATACTCATTGTAGAAAATAACACACTTTAGGATATTATTTTTAGTAAATATTATTTAGCTTTGTTGTCACACTTTCTGCAAAACATGAACCAATAACCAAGGTCGACTCTGAGGAAAGGACAAGCAAACCATTTTCTAACCTCATTCTTTTGTTAAATATTACTCTGATGCTGTCTAATGTTGTTAAGCACTTCCTCCCTAATTTCTACATCTTCCACTCCTCTTTCTTTAAATCCTTTCCAAGGATTTAACCCTCACAGACAGTGAAGTAAATGTTGAGGCAGATGTATCTGTTTCATGCATTAATCAGGAAAAAAGTATTAAAGGTATTATTGCTGGATATTAGGAGGTGTCTCCCTGGTAAAATCTGTTGATTTGGGTTCTTTGCAAACAAAAGCAAATAAGACTGCCTCGTTCAGTTCAGGACCAGGCACAGATAGTTCAATATGGAATGGATTCAGGGATACACC
>VXBO01000274.1:96264-108209 GCA_013400135.1 Rhinoptilus africanus | reverse complement strand
AAGATGATTAGGGGACTGGAACACCTCTCCTATGAAGATAGACTAAGGGAATTAGGTCTCTTTAGCCTGGAAAAGAGGCGTCTGAGGGGGGACCTAATTAACACTTATAAATACTTGAAGGATGGGTGTCAGGAGGATGGGGCCAGGCTCTTTTCAGTAGTGCCCAGTGATAGGACAAGGGGTAACGGGCACAAACTTGAGCATAGGAAGTTCCACCTAAACATGAGGAGGAACTTCTTTACCTTGAGGGTGGCAGAGCACTGGAACAAGCTGCCCAGGGAGGTGGTGGAGTCTCCGTCTCTGGAGACATTCAAAACCCGCCTGGACGCGTTCCTGTGTAACCTGCTCTAAGGTGGCCCTGCTCTGGCAGGGGGGTTGGACTAGATGATCTACTAAGGTCCCTTCCAACCCTAGGATTCTATGATTCTAAGGATTTGGCTGTAGATAAACAATGTTGAGATGACAATGTTGTATTTACTTTTCTGCTTACAGCTATTTTGTTTCTTGTTTATAGATCTCTTTGCTTCTGTACTTCTGAAAATATGGAAAAACTGATAAACCAATGAGGAAGTCACTAAACAAGTTCTCCAAGTGAGCTGGAGAATACATGAGCCCTCTCCCTAAGATGGAGTTAATTTTACCATTTTTAAATAATTATCGTTACTTAATTTTTTGCTGCACAAAAGCAACTCAAATTAAAAACTGTAAAAAGCTTACTCCACCTATACAAGTGCCATTTCCATTGCAGTTCCCACTGCCACGTACAACAGCCCCTGTCCATACATTAAACACCCATAGGCTACCATCAGGGTGGCCACAGGCGAAGTGCCTCCTGGGAACAGTCCGCAGCCTGGGACAGTCAATGATGTACCAGTGCCTCGGGATGCTCCTTGCCATTACTGAATCCACAAGCAGAGATGTCACTTCCATGTTAAACCCTTGCAATTTTAAGCAGTTACCTGGAGTACCTGATCAGAACACTTCAAATTAATCCACCCACCCAAATTAATCCCTCCCAGACTAACCATGCTGGACTTGTGCAGAGCTCAGTTGCAGTCACTTCAGGTTGATGCTTTCCTCCAGCTACTGCAAGAAAACTGCTCATGCACACACAGGCAAATTCCTCCTCCCTTCCAGTCATGAAGTGACCCCAAAACCTTACTACAGTGATGAATAGTTACGAGGAAAAAAACAACTTCAAAATAAATACATCTCTTATGTTCACAGATGTTTCACATCTGAAGCACTTTGGATGAGTTGGGCAAAGCTCATCCCAGTTGGTACTACTATTTTAGAAGAAATTTCAAAATTGATTTAAATTTTAAATGAGATGAAAATAATACTGACTGAAAACAGTATTTTTTAAAATATTCATGAATGGAATACCTGAAAGGACATGGAAAATTTTCTTTGAGAATTTTAATTATATTTTGCATTTCCTCTTCTCTCGCCTTCTTAAATGCTTATGCTGTTTCAAGGCATGCAGGTAGTCACAAGTACTTACAGGTCCTGAAATAATATACAAATAATTCACTGATAGAATCCTCATGCAATAATATGGTAATGAATTTAAGAGAAAACAGATGGCTTATTCATCTTTACTAGTTTGTGGTTTGGAAAATTAAAATCTTTATACTACATATTCTCTACTACTATTAATGATAGGGCATAGGCCAATGAAATGTGATAACCATTTCATTATTTAATCTCTGTGGGTAACAGCTAAGAGGTACTGACTGAAGGACTCCTTATTTTCCACGTTGCTGTGTCTCCTGTTTGTCCCATGAGACAAGAAAAATGTGTTGATGAAATGACAGCTGTCTCTACTAACATTTCACAATATAAGGATACAGGAACAAAAAAAAATCATGAAAGACAATTTAAACTAATTCTAAATTGAAGTTTTCAGAACAAAACATTTTCAGTAAGAGAAATTCCTTTGGATTCTTCTGTTTCAAACATCATTTTATTCAGCTCACCGATTCATAAAGCCCCCCAAGTTTTATTGAAATAGCATTTTATCATTGAAAAAGCTGTTTTCAGTAAAACAGTCTGCCCACTTCTAGAGGTCAAACAAAATCTATTATGGCCCATTCACTCTCTCACTGAAATACGGTGAAATTCTCGTTTGCAAAACAATAAACAGTGATAGGGTCTTTTCTTGTTTCCTTTCTTTTTACAGACTGAACAAGGTTATGCAAACACCACAGTGGAATGAAGACAGCATGACAAACTGAAAAAGGTCAGGAAATCCTAAATGAAAAAAATGTGCCATCTTCTAATCTCTTTGAAGCATTTTCCAGCTCCCACTGCCCAGCAGTGCTATGTAAGAGAGCAAAAACCTCCCAGCTGCAACAACTACAAAGGACGATGACTTGAAATCGGAAAAATCTCAGCCAGTCTCTCCTGGTCCTGCACGCTGAATAGTAGCATCAACATGGAAAACATCAAAAAATGGAGAAATCCTGAGAGTTGTTTCTCTGAAAGAGTGACCTACCACTGCTAGTGCGCTAGATTCTGACAAGAGGAAATCCACTGCATGACCTGAACACTGCCACGGTGAGAACCGGTGCAGAGACGGCAGTAGTATGGCCCTGCCATCATGGTTTTTGATCCAGACCTCAGTGCACAAACCTTTGGACCTCGGTTTGTCCCTTAAAAATACTGCAATAAACACAATGAAAAAAACCCAACAAACCCTCAACGTTATAATAATAGCAGGATTGGACCCACGTGATGTTTTCCTGATGCAGTATATAGCATCTGTTATCTGCCCCAGGTACATCTGAGGTGACAGCCATCGGGGTATTTATAGCCGAAGGAAGAGGAATGAAGGAGGCAAAGCTTGGAACTTAAGCTACAGTGCAACACAGTGAATCCCATTAAAAATGAACATGAACAATGTCAGTGACTTTTCCTGTGCCTTGGCCCTGCAGATCGCAGAAGAGAAGGGCAGGAGTGGGAAGCTCTGTTCCCCTTCCCGTGCTTTTCCCCAGAGCAAGGCTCTGCGCCCGGGAAGGCTCCAACTCTGCTGAGAAAGGAAGGAGAAAATAGGTGAGCGCTGCACAGTGCACAGTGGCTTCCAGATGTGAGAAGGAAAAGCAGAAACTGACTTTTTAAATAATTTTTTTAAAGAGTTAGATATAAAAAGAACACTTCTATCTATGGACGTTTATGCGTTGGAACCGCTTTTGGGGAATTCCTGGTGCTGAAGGTTATTAAAAGCAAGGGACAGCATTATCTCTGAGTAAAGGTCGAGTTTATACCTGTCCTGCCTTTGTCAAGAGGAACAGACAGGGCAATCTGTGGAGAACTCTTACCAGCTTGTGTTTTTAATAATTACTGATCAGAGGCAAGTCTGACTAACACAAATGCATACACTGTACCTGCATCTGAGATAACTTGGTGAACTATTTCTCCTAATGGAAGCGCTTTCCACTGCCAGTATAAACGTACTATAGATGCCTGTAAAAAGCCCCACCAAGACACTCCACCTGCATAACCTCAGGTGCATTCCTGGAAGCCGGAGTCAAAATTTAGTGCTTGTACCCCTAAAACCAGGCTTGTACTTCAGCAGTTGAAGCCCCAGTGCTGGGGGACGGTTGCCCTAATTCCTGATATCTCTGCAGCATCTTGGCCTGGCGGAGGAAGATGGCAGCCAGGTCTCTATTCACAGAGAAGGGGAAGCACTGAGGCTCACCTCTCCCTGCTCCAGCCTACAAGGCTGTTTGAACTCATCATTTTTTGCTAGCTTGGTATTTTCTAGCTGGGCTCAGACCTGCCTTGTCCTTGCGGCTATGTCCAGTGGCTGGGAGGCTGCGACTGGTCCTGCCTGCTGCCACAGTCCTGCCTGCCATGGCACTGCCTGTCTTCTCATCAGATGCTTCACCACTTTTCAAATGACTTAAAAAAAAAATCCCTGGGAGTTCTAACTTAAGTATTGGAAAGTAGCTGAAAACAAGCAACAGCATGTTAGCACATCTCTGCAACGAACTTTAATAATACGTAGGACTTTGCTGAGTTGGGTTTTGAATATCTCTAAGGACAGGGACTACACAACCTCTCCATGCAAGTCCTCAGTCACCCTCACTGTAAAAGAGTTTTTTCTTATGTTTAAATCGAATTTCCTATGTGTCAGCTTGTGCCCATTGCCTCCAGTCCTGTCACAGGGAAACACTGAGAAAAGCCTGGCTCCATCTTCATTATTTTTCCCATCAGCTATTTATATACATTGATAAGATCCCCCTGAGTCTTTTGCTCTCCAGGATGAGTGGCTCCTCTCAGCCTCCCACAGAATCACAGAATGGCAGAGGTTGGAAGCTACGTCTAGAGATCAATCAGTCCAACCACCCTGCTAAAGCAGGTTCACCTAAAGCTCTCTTGGTCCCTGAGATGCTCCTATCCTTTAAATATCTTTGTGGCCGTTTGCTGTACTCACTCCAGTTCGTCCATGTCTCTCTTGCACTGGGTCCAGAAATGGACCCAGATGTTTCTCACCAGTGCTCAGTAGAGAGGAAGGATCACCTCCCTCGACCTGCTGGCAACACTCCTCCAGGATGCTGCTGGCCTTTTTTGCTGCAAGGGCACATCCACCAGGGCTGAAACCGCACTGTGATCCTAACTCAAGTTAGGATCTCAACCTAAGTTGAGAAATCGACTCAGTTGCAACTGTGATTTTATTAAAGGCTCCTGAAGGCCAGGTCAGGGAGGAAATCTGGCATCTTTGCAAGGAGCAGGAAATTCTTCTCCGACCTAGTTCCTCCATAAGAAATGGGATAATTTCACTACCTTCTGCAGTCAGCAAGCCTCTCTATTCACCAGCTGTATCAGTAAAAACCACAGAGGAAATTCTTTGTCTCTATTAAGTGACAGAAATAGATGTGTTTTTTAAACACAAATCCCTGCACTAATGTAGTGTGGGAAACGTCTGTGTACCCAAAGAGCCAGTAAAAGCAGTGGGATGTGAAAGCTGGGAGAACGACCGGGAAGGATGAAACCTTTTCTGCAAGAGACAATGAGGCATGGAAATACATCTCAGTATAAATAAAGACCAAATATGTAAGGGAATAAAGAGCAAACGACCCAGGCACTGTTACAATGTCCACAAAGGTAGTATCTAACTCTCCCT
The DNA here is from genome assembly GCA_013400135.1 of Rhinoptilus africanus. Classification (NCBI taxonomy): domain Eukaryota; kingdom Metazoa; phylum Chordata; class Aves; order Charadriiformes; family Glareolidae; genus Rhinoptilus; species Rhinoptilus africanus. The sequence goes on along the minus strand of VXBO01000274.1, from coordinate 103,081 downwards.
AATCTTCACAAAGCATTCCTTGCTCCACTATAGCTTGCAGAGTCCAACCCTTTGGCCCAAACCCTTACCAGGGCTGCCTCACCATGCAAGCCATGCCCTTCTTTTGGCATCAGTTGGTTCAACAGCTCTTTCTTTTCCCCTTTCGGCCCAGTTTAGGTGCTCTCTTGTCCTTTGTCCAGTAGTGACATTCTACCCCTTATATTCTGCAGGTTTCTTCTTCCATCCTCCCTGTGATCACTACATCTTATGACTCCACAGACGTAAATCGCTCAGACACTGTCACCTCAGCCTTCTAAGTCCTTTAGCGCATATATGGAGAGAGCTGCAGTTCTTCACAGTATAGTTCACCACACCACAACACTGACATTATAACTGCTCAATTAATATGGAAACAGTAGCAACACACATGCAACAGGTGCATGCAGGAATGGGAATGTCATGAAAGGGGAACAGGAATCAAAAATGCCACCAGGATGTTGGTCTCTGTGTTCGTGGCTGAAGTACCAGCTGCAATGCCACCATCTCTCTAAATAGTCGTCCTCATAAAAAGCCTGCTCATTTTTAGAAACATGTTGTCTTCTCCTATGATTATCTAGAAAGTAGAACATGAAACAGAGCTGAAACACTTCTGTTTTAAGTAACAAATTATGGCTTCTGCTATCTCTAATTAAACCACAGAAGTTCTGGTCCTAGACACTTAGTTTCCATCGTTTGCAGTTTGACAGGTTTTGTTCATGCTTTTTTCCTAATATCATCTTCTCGTTGGAATTTCGCATGCATGAAAGAATTTAACTGAGTGAAATTCTCTATTATCTTTGCCCTTAGGATTTTTTTCAGAAGATTTTTAAGCTCAGCAACACAAAGTCCTGGTTTAAAACTTTATATATGCAATAGTACCTCTGAAGCTTCAGAAGAATCAGAATGATTTCTGTATTTGAAAGCAGCATGCTCAACATTCACAAGATGATCATTTCCATTCATTTAGAAAGATAGTTCAAATTGCAAGTTCCAAATGTACACAGGTGTCGGTATTTGTACCATCAATTTCACAGGTGCAAGCAATATTAAATTACTTTAAAAATTGAGAGAAGTGTGAAGAATAATTTGGCTTGGGATTCTTCCAGCCTTGGAGATCTTTCTGTGTGAGTTAAACCAGCCTGACTGTCCTCTGAGGACACAGGGAAAGTCAGAAGTGCTTGGTGTCCCCTTCTCAGAACAACTACTCTTAACATGACTGCTGTCTGCACTGTTATTTAAAAAGTGTTTATTAACTATAAGATTAATATTTATAAATTGAAAGACACCCCATCACCAGTTAGTGATAGGCTGAGAAAGCCAGGTGCAAAATACGTTAGCACCTGCACATGGGTTATTTCTTCTAGGTCTAAAAATTATCCAGAATAACTTTTGGCAATGCTTGAATGAAAGATCTTTTTAAGAAAACAAATCTGCTGTATTTTGACCATCTGATTACATGGCCAGCAAGTCACTAACAGAAGAAAGGGTTTCTCCCACAGCCCCATAGCTGTCCTCTTCCTTTTGAATAAAAGGCTCCCTGGGTCAATATAGTGTGGATTTCTTTTTCATTAAAAGCCAGTGTCCTGGGGATATTTCTTCATGAGTAGTCTTTACTCGTGAGTGTAGTTACACTGCGCTTGGTAGAAGAACTGGTGTGAACTTGGTGTGTTTCACACTGTTACGGATCATCACACACCATACCATTACCTAGGTTTGAGTTAGCTACCTGGTTGTGCTGGAGCTTTCCCCCTAAGCCTCCAGTTTTCAGTGGCTTATGCCCTCCTGAAGCAGGTACTTTCAAAGATGAATTCAGCTGTGCTTGTTCTCAGCGCAGCACCTCTGGAAAGTCTGAAAAACTAATGTTCATCTTTTGCCGTGGTTTGGATGTTCATACAACATGAAATAACCGATTTGGTTTGCACGTGTAAGCATCTTCACTAAAAATAAAAAACAAAAGGAAATCAAATCTTGCCTATTCTTACATTAAAGTATTTCCATTCAGTTGGAATTAACTACGAAGAAAATGTTTGGGGTTTTGTTTGGTTTGTAGGGTTTTTTGAGATAGAGCTTTTTTTTTTGCAGAGAAAACCGTTAGGAAATTTTAGTAATGATCAAATAACAAACACAGTCTCCTGTATGCCTGTGTTTTAGAAAGTCTTCCATTACATGATCACAGACCACTGTTGCGCATTCACTGATAAATATGGCACCAAATTGCACACTCTTTAATATATGAAATGATAAAGTCTGCTAAGACCTCTTCATGGTGATTTACTCAGATTACAGAAATATTTGATATCTTTTAATAACTTTTTAATAAGAGAAAAACTTTCTATAACTATTTATTTTAGTGTTTTACTTCATTGTGGAAGAAATACTGTGAAAAGGTCCTATCAGTCCTGTTCTGAGTTTTCATCATGAAGCAACAATATTAGTGACCTNNNTTTTTTTTTTTTTTATTTTCAGTAAGACCACATTAGAGGGATGTGAGCAGAACCAAGCATAACATTGAGTCTCAACATAAGCATGATCTGAGGAATCTCCCAAGTATATTCTCAGCTGATTGATGAGTTTGTGGGCACTGAACTCAACCACTGAAATTTTCCTTTTTAAGACAACAGGGTACTCTCCTGGCCCCTCAAGATGTCTTTTGGTGACTGACGTTCAGATTCCCTGCTATTAAGTTTAAGAAGGTGAATCTGATCGTCAGATGTGCTCACTGCACACAGTACACAGGGCTGTGCCATATCTAGTCCTGTATCACTGTATATCTGCCAGAGAAAAAGAGGGTGCTTTTTTCTGCAAGGTACAGAGGAAAATATGAAGGTATTCACCTAGGTATTATTACTAAAGTAATGCCTTTCAGCCCTGACTAAAACTGGGGGACAGCTGTGCTGAGCACCCTACAAAAGTCCTATTACTGTCTAATGTGGTATGGTTGGAAAAGGATAAAAGCACAAAACCACTGTAACTCCATTCTGAAAACTGAAAAGCAAGTCTGAGACAGCCCCAGGACAGAAGGATTTCACAAGGCTCGCTCTAGTGACTTAGCTCCAAAACAACCCCTCTTTTCCAAAGCATCACTGGGAACCCCAATATCTAGTATAATTCCACTGATTTTTAAAAATATCTTGGCTAATTTTACCTTCCTGAACACTGGTGGAAGTCTGTATAGTAGTTTTAGAAGGGATATTGGCAAAGCGATGCCCAAGCAAAATGTTTACCAAAAGTTTCCTTTTACAGAGGAAGATAGCGATTTCAGGACAGAAAGGATCAAACACATTTTGCTGCAAATAAAACTAAAATGAGGAAACATACTTTAACATGAGTGATTAGCAGCGACATGCTAAGTAACGTGCTCAAGTGAAATAATTTACTGCATTCCCATTGCTGCTCCGGAGGGTGTTAGGGGAATGCTCGTATCTGCACGAGGTGGTGATGGGACTCACCATCACAGGCAGATTTGCCAGGAGATGGGCACCAAAGGTAAGAGGGCAAGTCCAATAAAAATGAAAATGTCACATAACATTACGACACAACTTACACCCAAATGCGACGAACAACATACATATATAATTAGTGCTTGGTTGATTTGAAGACATCGAGCAGTGTGCCTACATTTTGGCTCATGCCTGAAACAATAAAAGAATGATATTAATCTTCCCCCAGACAAATTATTCACCTCTTCTTTATTAGTTTTATCTCACAGATACGCACCACCTCTGCCAGCTCTGCAGCTTTCGTGTTAGGAATCATCTCCAAACTCATTCCTTTCCTCAGACACTTCACATTCAGCAGCTGATCAACCTCCCTCTTGCATGCATGCTTTACATGCAGAATTTATTATGGAAGCAAATAACAACTTATGCTATTACTCTTCAAAAAAAAGGGGCAATATTTAAAAAACTCAAATAAGCACCTTCCTTCCCAGAGACTAATATATTTTCCCTATCTGTAGGCCTGATTTTCAAGGTAGTTTGACCTATTTTGGTACCTTAATAGGGCTAGACTTTCAAAAGTGTTCCATATCAAGCAGCTCTTATTATAGCCAGATTTTCTAAAAAATTCAAATATTGCAGTGCCAAGTTCTTTGGAAAAAAAGTCACTTACTGTAGGGCTGACCAGGGAGCCGGGCTCTTTCGAAAATCTGGCCCTGATACTGAGTGCTACGCTCTTGTAAAGTCTTCAGACTTTAACTGGACTGATTCCTCCAGCATTTACATGCAAAGCCAGCAATGTCTACTGTTATGGACATCTGTGAAATAGATAAAATACAAGCCCAATTCTTTGTTTATATTAGTTGGCAAGCATTATATATATATTTTTTTAATGAAAAAATTCCTAAGCATGAGATATTAATATTTTATTTTGTCTGTGCAGACCAAATCAAGAGTTTTAATATTTTATAGTGTATTGGAACTTCACACTCCAATACTAAAGAAGTAACAATGCAATATAGTGGAACAAGTTCATGCCATGAACATCCACGTGAAAACAGCTAAGTGGTCAACTCTTTCCCCTATAATCCTCTAAAATCATAGAATCATTAAAATCCAATTGTGTTTATATTGGCAGTAGTTTAACAAACTGGGGGCTAGGTTTAGGCTTTCCAGCCTTCAACCAGTTGACTGAAACTTGAAACAGAAGCTGCGAAAACCTTTGCAGAAGGCAAAAGCAAGAAAATAATGTGAAAGCAGCGGACGAGGGCCAACTTCTGGGACTACAAGATTTAGAGAATCCCAGCCTAATCGCTTTCCAACTACGCTATTCACCACAAGGTGTCCAAGGATTTGTTTTAAGCCCTTCACAAAGTGTCTGTCATCCTGTTTCCTTGTCTCCAGCAAATGTATCATGTAACTGTAAATAAATGTTCAAATGAGTTTAGCAGTCATCAGGATGTTTCAAATTTGAGCACGACAGCTTTTTTTCCCTGAATTTTAGAAGTTGCATTTGTGGCCATTTTACTATATACTTTATTTTTATCTTCACAGACAGATTTCTCACTCCGCTGCTTTCTTGGGATGACAAAATTGATCCTTGTAAGCTGAGCTCTGAATGAAAAACTTAGTCAAATGCATCTCTATTTTTCCACCTTTTTTTGATTTTGACCTACAAGACCTCCCAGTCAGCTCCCATTATTGAAGATGAACTGGTTTTATCACTTCTCTCTCAATACCTTTTGCTTTCATCTCAGTTACAATTCCTGTACAAGTCTCACTTCTATTGCTATTAAAAGGGGAAAGGGGAAAAAAAATATCTTAAAGAACTTTTTACTGTGCTATCTCTTCTTCACCTGCTACTTTTGGAAGTGTGACTAAATGACAGTTCCCTCTCACTCTCACCTGCCCAGCATGTGATACACCACAGAGCAAGGCAGAGACGTGAGGTACCTGGAACTGTACCTGTTCTCAGTGTTTTGACAGCAACATTTTGCAGTGGGGACCCAGCCACGGGATTCTCGGAAGCCTGCAATTCCAATAGCCCTTGGCAGAATGCAGATAGGATTTAAATCCTATACTGCTACACACAAACTGTCTGAGGGATTTCCCTCTTCAAATCTCGCTACAAGTGGATTTTCAAATGTTTGCACAGACTTTGAAAAAATCCTTCCTGCATAAAACTGCCTATTTCTTTTAGAGCAAAAAACGTAGAAAAGCAAAGACTGAATCAGGCAGCCAACCTGAAATAACTTAAGTTATTTTAAAAACTAACATAAAATGTGTGGCTAACAAAACTAGCATACACAAAATGTAATTAAATTAATTCATCTCCTCCACGGTACGACAAACAATTTGTTTTCAAGATTTAAACTGCTTTAATTCAATGCATATGAATACATTTCCACTAGATCTGTCATTCTGCTGTGATTAGAGGAAACAAGTATGCCAGTACAGTAGAAGAATCTTTAAAAATATTTACACATTTCCATCCCCAACCTGATGTATTTTAATGCAAGCTACTAATCATCTCATTCACAACTACTGTCTATCTAATTTCCATAAGTACTTAATGGGAGCTATTATGATAACCAAGGATCATGGGACTAGATCCCCAAGAGACAAGGTCAGACCAGTAAAATTAGCCATCTGTCCAGTAAGGACTTTAAGCTGAGGCTGTATTTAAGTATTAAGTTTCCAACTGCACAGACATTTTTTTTTTCCTCACAGGAGCAAGAGAATGCACAATACTGATTCTAAAAAGCAGCAATACAAATCTTTTAAGACTGTGAAATAGATAAAAAAGGGGTCTGATCCTGTGAACACTTTGTGAGCTGAGGCAGAATTTACTCAACTTGTCGTATTTTCCATTGATCTGAGACCAGCGAGGTTAGTCATAAAAATCTATGTCGGCCTCAAACACTCCAGGGCAGTCTCAGTGTTTGAAATCGTCCTGTGTGTCAATACCTTCTCTAAGCACCACAATTTTTTAAGAACGCAGAACGTCAAACTCCACCACTCACTGTGTCCCACCTCCTCCCTGTTTACATTTTACCTTTCAGCTTCATACGCTGCAGGCTGCAAGGGCTGTAAAATCTGCTCAGAGTCCAGGTTTTTAACTTTCAATCGCTAAGAACCACGTAAACCACATACCACCGCCTTGATCAATGTGCAAAACCCTACGACAGCGGTGACAACTCTCCCGCCGGTCACAGGTAACGCTCAGCCAGGAGCAGGACCTTGAAGCACCCCACAGCATGCTCGGTACAGACTAATACATTTTTATTATTATTATTATTATTAAATTATTCCTTCCCTAGCCATTTTTCTTTCACGTTTACGACTTATTTTATTCGCTACCA
>VXBO01000274.1:55511-95876 GCA_013400135.1 Rhinoptilus africanus | reverse complement strand
CGGCGGGGCTGGGAGCCGCGCCGGGCAGGGACGGGGAGGGAAGGAAGGGATGGGAAGGGATGGGATGGGAAGGGAAGGGAAGGGGGGAGGAGGCTGGGTCCGGCCCTCTGATGGGATTACCGCCGCCCGCGGGGCGGCCGCGGCGGCGCTGGGCACGGCTCGCACCTCCCCCGCCGGGCGTCGCAGCCCCCGGACCCTGCCCTGATGGTCCCCAGACGGGTGACACCCCACACACACACACTTTCGGCGGTGCCCCCTCGGGAGGCCGGCCCTGCCCGCCGGGGAGACACTGGGGGACCCCCCCCGGGCGCCCTGGTGCGGTCTGTCACCCCTTCCTCAGCGGGCACCCCCTGCACATCCCTGCCCTCGCCCTGCGCAAGGAGATGTCGTCGTCCCCCTCCCGTCCTGCGGGACCACAACTCGGCTGCCCTTCTCCTCAGGCGGCATCGGCATTGAGACTTGAGTTCATGCTTTCTTCCTTTTTTCTCTGTTTTGCCTGGCAGGGGTTGGGCTGAAGTGGTAGCACAGTGCTGGGGCAAAGGCGAAGCTAGGGAGAGGATCCGGTGGGGAAGTTGTTGCTGAGTTAAGAGGATAAATTAAGCTTAATCCTCCCAGATGGAGGCTGAGACCTATGCAGCCACTCAGACTAATATAGAAACCACTGTGGAGATTAGAGGGGATGTGGGGGAGGCAGGCAAAGAGAAGTTGCAGAGCTTGAGGATCCCACAGAAAAACCCAGAAAGGGACAAGCAAGAAGGAGCCCAAAGCATCCCTTCAGAGCAACATGGCATTGACGGGACAAAAGATGAAATCTGGTCCAGTACCCCATCTTTGAAATTTAATAGGCAGCGGAAGGTGCAAGAAACTTTGCATTAGGCAGACGCAGGATTATCCACCCTCTGCTTTAGGTCTCATCCTAATCTTGGCTAGTTAGAGATCAGTTTAAGCCCTGAAACATCAGAGTTGTTATGTCTTGAGGGTTTGTGTGAGCTTTGTTTTGGAAATGATCTGCATTTGTTTGTTTTGCTGTTCACTTTGATAACTTTGAGTGGGTTTGATGTCCATATAAATTATGTATGTTTATACAGTCCCTTTTTGAATTTTATTAAATTCGTAACACTGATACTCTGTTCAATGAGTTCCAGGCTGTAGTTTTATGACATGTGGGAAAAAAAAGATCAGAAGAAAAGCTGTGTCTCTGCAGGAACAATGCTGAGACAGGAAAATAAGGAAAGCTGTACCCTTTTGGGGTATGAGGAGACAAGGAAATGGTGATGAAGTCCTTTTGGACAGAAGATCAGAGGAAGGGAGCTGGAGCCCATATCCTGTCAAAAGCACTGCAAGTACCTAGGGAAGAAGTTGGAGGGGGAAATTAAAGTCCTTAGAGGAGGTGGTGGAGAGGACAGCCCTTGCTTCCCTTGGGGATAAGGCCAGGATGCAGAAACCTTGTCCCCTTAGAAAAGGCAGCACGTGAATTTTGGAGGGAACCCCACCAGGACAGCACGACCAAGGCTGCAGGAATTAGAGAAGAGGAGCAGTTCTGTTAGCGTAGTTGAGATGCCAGTAGTGTCTCTCATCCTTATCAGCCTGCCTTTGCAGAGCCAGAGGAATTGCAGTATATGCGGGAAAAGTGCAGGGCCCATGGCAGGAATTCCCAGCGGGATCAGGGACTGCAGTGCATTGTGAAACTGCAGTTCACAAGGCAGAGGATGAACTCTGGACTACACATTTGCCCACAAGTCACTTGGGAGTGCTCACTCGTTGGTAAAAGATGGCAGAATGGTCACGGCAAGGGGTGGAGAAAAGCTAGGTTTTCCTTTATATATGGTCCAAGCAATTGTTATTTGCACAGTGTGCTGTCATCAAATAAATTATGGGTTCTGCTTTTCTTCTTCCTTGATCTCCTTCCTTCCTTCTTTCACTCCTCTATCTCTAGTGTCGTCTTTCCTCTGACTTTCTTTTCTGGCAGCACTGATATTGGCCGCTGTAGTTTGTCTTCTATTGCACGTAAACCTATCTACCAAAAATAGTCTGAGGTTAAGTAGTAGTTGGACATATTGAAGACAAATTAACTGGATCACAAAATTTCGTACCACTGAGTTTCAGGCAGTTATAAGATTCATGCATATTTTGAAATTATAGTTTTGGAAGATTATTATAATTTTGTAAGATTATCTCTGCAACCATGCAAGCTGGGAACTTGCATTCTCCTAGGATGGATTGGGATACTCAATTCTGGGTGTACGGAAAGGTGCTCTTCTTGAGAGCAAAGGTAATCCTCTGCAAGCGCATTGAATTCCCTCTAAAAAACAGAACAAATCCCAGTGGCTTTTTCACTGATAAGGTTTTTACACTCTCCTCATTGGCATAGTCCCCAGTTGTCTTCCATTAGCATACTGATTACCATGAATAATGCTTGGCACACATTTATTATTGCAACCTCTCTCCAGAGGGAGAAGCATTTTAGTGGAGTATCTAGAATTAAAGCTTAGAATTACATTTAAAAGGCACATGTACACCTTGCTCTTCATTGATCTAGGAAAAGTCAAGAGAAGTGAATTGTACCACATACTTCTGACAGTCCTGAGTTTTGGGGGGGATTCATTTGTCAGTCTCAGACCAGCTTCTGAGATACATCATCCTTTCACAAATGAAAAAATTACCTTTATCCTGGAGGACTCTGCTGTGCCAGAGGAGCGCAGTGCTACTAATGACAGACCATGGCTGTGTATTCATCCAGTCGCTTCTCTTTGTCCTCACCTGACAGTGGTTTTGTCTGGATTTGGCTTTAATCAGTGCTCTGAGATTGGATCCAGCCTTGTAGCCATCTCAATGCCAGTGATGAGATTTTTTTTGCCATTGAGAGTATGTAGATCTGTAAATTATGCATCATGTGCCTGGTTCACCAGTGTTTGTATATAGTTGTTGATAAGGACTGAGATACAATCTTTCATGAGTCCATAAATCTAGGTGCCTATTGGGGGCGGGGGGGAGTTTGCCGTCATTATCTGCTGAACATACTCCACCAGGGAAGACTCAAACTAAGCCAGCATATGAATTTGGATATACTAGACTTGTGTTCAGGTCAAATATTCATTCCATCCTTTCTCCCATACTGTAGCTATGGGAGGGAACTGGGCTCCAGTCCACATAGTTTCTTACTCTGGTAAGCAAAGGGATACAACACAGAGCACAGAGGTTTTCCCTCATATCTCTTCTCTAAGAGGCAACACATGGCCTCTCTCTGTCCATACAGGAACAGGAATGCAAGGAATGATGCCCTGGGCAGGCAGAAGAAACACTCTCTCATACTTCTGTGTACCCAGATCCCTCTAAAAGCTCTACGTCCAGAAGGGTTGACTCGATTCACTTTGCACCTCCTTTACGCTGGCATGTCACATGTGATTTGCAGGTGCTGAAATCAAGAGCAACCCCTTTACTTTGAAGAAGCAACACATAAAGACAGAGTGAACGTAAGGCACCAAGTGTTCGAACATGGCCATAGCCACCCTTTCAGGTTTTGGAGGTCCAGCGTAACATGACTTCATTTTTTGAGTAAACTTCACAGTTGGGACATGAAGTCTTATGATAAAATAAAGTGTTTTGAGCAGATACCTGTACCGTTACTCAGTCATAGTAAAAAATAGATCCCTAATTTTACAATAAATCACCGAGGAAGCAGTTTTCTGCTAAGAGAGCTAAAGCACGATGTTTACCCCAAAACTATTTGGTAAAAGTGAGGAAACCTTTCTTTGTGGGCAGTTAAGTGAGCAGATGGAGAGACTGGAGAATGTAGGAGCCTGGCCAGTGGGTTAGCAGGCTTTTCCACTGTGATTCATGGTGGGGAAAAAAGCCGCGTCTTTGCCTTGGGGCTTGTCTTCACTTGAAAGATATTTGGGATAAAAAGAGCATGTAAATTTATAGCATTTTCCAGAGCAGCTCCATATGTGGACACATTTAGTCCAGAATAAGATTAAAAGGAAACAAATGAAGAAGTCTTTTTGAGGTAGAAGTGTAAAAATTGAGGGATCTATGATGAAATGGAGTATTTTATACGTTTATACTTCTTTTTTATGATGATATTGCAGGGATCAGTTTAGGAAATTAGGGATCTGTACATTTTCAAAATTATAAAGAGTGGATTTTTCTCTCTTTAACTAAAGCTTTGACATTTTTGTTGTTCTCCCTCTTTTTTTTTTTTTCCTTAATAAGCTGCAACTTCTTAAAAGACAAATTTTGAATACATGGCATTGTGTCAATTCATCCATAATCCACTATAGTTTTTTGTCTGGAATTTTTCATAGATTACTCTTGAAAGAAGTGCATGCACACTTTCTTTAAAGGTCCTCTGAGTACACCAAGGTCATTCAACCTATTAATTAATTTCAACATAAGATATTGGTAATGATTTATACCAGTCTATATAGGTGATATATAGACCTATGTACAAGTGAGGATCTTTTTATTGCCTTTAAAAACTTCATAAATTTATGGAAAATAGAAGGACCATTAACTTACCAGTTTTGAAATACAAACCTCATAAATGTACATGTCACTTAAAACCAGCAAACTTTATTTTAGCAGGTCATATTTAGTTTCATAGCAAGAACAAAAAAATCAGAGTAATTTGTATCTTGCTATAATTTAATTAGAAAACAGTAAAGTGTAATGAATGTATGTATTTGTTGTTTTTAGTAATCATAATAAATAATTGCCTACTGATAAAAAATAAATAATTAATTACCTCACAATATAATAGCTGTTTACATATATTATTTCATTTATCACTTACAAAATGTCATAGATGTGCACAGAGTGCATATTAAAATATGCTATCTAAAGTCGTAACTCTTCTGCATACAATGTTTCCCTCTGGCTTAACAAAGTGGAGTGTCTTGGGTAGACCTGTTTCTGATTTGCACAGAGGATGGTAACTGAGCATTTAGCTGCCTAGGGCTCCAGAGAAATCTACAACACGCACTTAGAGCACCTCCAAAATTCAATTTTATCCACGTGAAAAAGTGCCCCCCCAGCCAGCATACATGTGAAGAGTCAGGAAGAGAGTTCAGTCTACCCAACAAACTCCAGGAGCAAGGCTTGTGGAAATTCTAGTTTCCCTGCAGAGTTGGTAGGGTTTCTTCTTTACGATATTTTTAGGAAACACACAAAGGTTGGTGTAAATTTAAACTACCTTGAAATGGTGAAAGGATGAGTTTATCCTATTAGGTTCTTAACTTCTGACACCATTGGCTTATTTTAGATGTGGGTCTGAACCGAGCCTTCAAGGCTCTTGTCCTCTCCCTGATTTCCATCAGTCTATGGAGCCTCAGTTTAAGTCATTTGGGGCAAAAAAACCCCAAACAAACTCTGTCTAACGTTTACTCATATTTTAATATAGAAACAACTATACATCAGAGACATACTACACATTTACACCTATTACATGCTTACAGATATTAAATATTACACATATTAATTACACCACTAAATATTTGCCATCTATTTATTCACCAAACTGACAGTTTAAGCCTGTTTCACTTTCCAAGCACTCACGGTCTTTCTCTCCTCCAGAGTGTCTCATATGGGCTGCCTGTGGCGCAGACAGAAAGTCAATACACATGAGCAGCCCGTACAACTGCAAGTGACAGCTATGCTAAAACGAATGTCCTCTACTGACCACTTCTCCATCAGGTGAGAGACTTTACAGCCTTCCTTCTTTATGCTGACAGCTCGGTCCCCCTATCTCCTCTCTTCCTACTGTATTCCGGGCTATTTTTATTAATTACATTTCACCAGTTACTTTTACTTTATCAAGGCTTACAAACTCCAGTCACGGCTTGTAGTTCTACACACAGAGACGAAAAGATAACATAGAAATCCTTGGTTTGCCCAGAACATTTGAGCATGCAACAAGTAAATGCTAAGAACAAAAAGAGGGAGGATTATGAGCAACAAGATAAGCAACAGTCATAGCCCTGCAATCACCTGGCCAGTATAAACCACTATATTCCTCATTGTTGTTGCACTCTTTTGCCCTCACTCATTTCACTTTTTTATGCCACATTAGTATTTATCATGTTATAAAGTGCTCTTTCCTAAAATGCTATATATTTTTATTATTCACAGGATGACACTTTGCCAAGCATCAGCAGTATATTTATAATTAAGAATTAGCATGCATTATGCTGATAAAACAATAGGATTATACCGGATAAACATTTAATGTTCCTTTCTTCCACTCGTGAGCCAGCTTTATTACTTTGTTTAAAATTTAAAATAAATGTGATTAGCAGCGAGCACAGTCATTTTTTTGTGCCAGCACTCCAAAATGGATGTTGTAGTCTTTGTGTTCAAATCCCAAAGTTTTGCCCTGAAACCTTCTTTTTGTAAATAGTACTGTTTCTTACTTGTACGGCAAATAAATTTACAGCACTTTGGTCATGGGTTAGGATGCCAGTATGCGACAAGTGCCCAGTTAAGCTCCAAAGATCACTCAATCTGATTAAATGTAACCTATAAAGATGGGCAAATTCATGAGCATGAGGAGTCACCTGGACATACAGCTGGCAACATGAGTGGTAGCTTGTAAAACCCAGGCCTCAAACTTGTGGTTGAAGAGGAAGTTGTTGAGTTATTCTTTCTGTATCAGAGTTGTTTATGGATTTATAGGTTCCAGTTTTGTTAAGTTTGTTTTCCTTCTACTTTTATCCTCTTTGGCTAGGTTTTGGTAAGGTGGAGAAATTATTTTGAGCTCAGAGTGCTCTTTGTATTGTTCCTTATTCATCTCACAAAGAAACAAAAGCAGAAGCCCCAAATTTTAAAAAAATCTCACCTAAGAATCGATGTATATTGTTATACATCTCTACTCACCTCTCACCATCTCATCTCAGAGAGGTCACTCTGAAAAAAACTGAATCACTAGTTTTATTCCTGGTGATTCAATGGAACACACTCTTCTGTTGTTTTTGACAAGTCAATTCTTGCCAGACTTCATGTTAAATTTAGTGAAAAGCAGCAGACGGAAGAAATGAGCTCCTTTACAAACCTAAGAGTTGCTTTAGACACTCATAACACTTGCTTGCACCAAATATTACATATTCAGTATTTGCGAATGTGGGCTGTGTTGGGGAAATGATTGACCAATGAAAGCTTCTTTTCTTCTTTCTTTCCAATTTATGATGATGATATAAAGAACAATGAATGATTCAGAATGCTTTGAGGAGTTCAGGGCATCACCTTCATATTCGTTTTTCCATTTTTATTTTCTGCTGCTCTCAAAAAAATATTACTTCGAAGATTGACTTTCATTGTTTTTCTATTTAATGTAATATGTATGCTTTTCCCATCCTCTCATCTGCTAGCCTCCCAGATGGATATGTAGCTCCTGCTTATGATATAATCTCCCAGAGTATTTCCTCTACTTTCCTGAACACGATTTCAGAATGAGGAAAGAAGAGATGGATCACAATGAACCATCCAGATTTTACAGTGAACTCCACGCATCTTTGGATTTTCATACTTTATTTACAGTGAATAAGAGGGAGAGGGGATGAATTCTGCAGAACTAAGACATGAAAGATATGGTAATTCATGGCTTATTCAAATTGCTGTTAATTCCTATTCTGTTGGAAGGAGTACCCATGCAGAAGAGGCAAATGCACTATTGTCTGCTGCTCCCCTATGTGCAGGAGAGATGTGATTCTCATTAATCTCTGCTGGGGAAAAGAGAAGTCTGAATGGGAGAATACTGCTCCCATTTTGTCACTTCCCCCTTATTTGGATGACAATCCTGTGAGGCAAGTGACAAGGAGAAGGATGAACGTATGCAACTTCATTTCCTTTACTCACTAATACCAGTTCATTGTGCCCCAGTGAATTACCTGATTCTCCACGAATCTCACCACCCTCCTTACTTGCAGGGAAGAGCAGAACAGGATGGATTTACAGAAGGAATGACACTTCTGGGAAGGCACTGAAGGAGAAGTGGAAGACCACAGGGTCAGGTTGGACGGGCCTCTGAGCATCCTGATCTAGTTGAAGATGTCCCTGCTCATTGCAGGGGAGGTTGGACTAGATGACCCTTAAAGGTCCCTTCCAACCCAACACACTCTATGATCTGTTAGTTCACTCAGTCAGTCTCTTCTGCTTCTTCCACAGGGAAATGTAAGCACTGGAGGAAATAGCAAAAATCTTATGAAGGTGATTTTTTTTTTTCTAAGTCAGAGGATCATGCAGAAAACTGCAGAATGAGCACCACATACCTTATAGCAGCACTATCATGTTCTTGAAGTCTCAGTTTTTGAACAACATCATATACCAGTTCACCTCTGGGACTTGACATTTAAAAAACCACTTGTAAGTGTGACATGGTCTCCCAATTTGGATGAACATAAATATAAGTGGTCTCCAACTCATTTTGTGCCCTGATTCATCTAAGATGATCCTCCTCTGTCTCTTTCAAACATCACTGAAAAAGTGACTTGCCATAGATTAATTCATTATCACAGAAACGCTGAGAGAATACTGTAGAGTTAATTCCACGTGCCTTGGAGCTTGATAAGCTTCAAAGAAGCCTTTGAAAAATCATAAAACTTTTAGAGGATCTTTTTAAGCAGTTTTTC
Organism: Rhinoptilus africanus; assembly: GCA_013400135.1. Taxonomy (NCBI): domain Eukaryota; kingdom Metazoa; phylum Chordata; class Aves; order Charadriiformes; family Glareolidae; genus Rhinoptilus; species Rhinoptilus africanus. The sequence continues at coordinate 87,255 of VXBO01000274.1, read as the reverse complement.
ATGTTTGCCCTAACCGAGTCACAATATTTCTTTAAAAACAGCAGGTAGCAAGATCCAATCAATAGACCATTAAGATACTGTCAGCATCAAGACAGGATTACATGGTGAAGAAATTGTGAAACCTTTCACTTTCTCATTTTTGGCCAAGAAAACACAAGAAAGTTGCATTATTTATTTCATAAGCCTAACTTGAAGTACTTTTGCCTCTTTCTTGTCATCAGCTAAATCCCCTGCTTGCATAAATATGAAACCCCTGGGTTAGTGAGGCACTCATCATAAAACCATAATTCTTACTCTTTGGGCTGAAAGATGTTTTACACAATATAATAATATCCCTTTTCTTCACCTGCATGGGGTAATACCAAGTTTCCACCAACTTCCTGAGAGACAAGTTCATCCATGGTTATCGAGCATGATTATTTGGAGGCAACAGCTGGCACATGAACTGCCCAGACTGTCAATATGTAGGAGCTGGAAGACTCTTTGTTTCCCAGGGAGCACGAGACCAAATGAACCTTTGAGCAGTCATAGAGCAGCAGATTTTATGGACTAGGAAAAGTCATCATCCAGCTTTGCTTTATAATGACTATAACTAATGGATTCATGTTGCAGGTCTCAACTGTTGTTTTGGCAGGTTGCAAAACACTACAAGAAAAATGGGGCTGTAATGCAGTTTCAGAAGATGATGGTAGCATTGATTTAGTTTAATCGTAAGTTTGAAGGTAGCCGATGGTTTCTGTGCAGGGTAGCTGTACACGCACATTACATGCAATATCCACGCTACCTCAAGTAGCTTTGATTTTTACAAATTAAACAAATTGCTTAGCTGTGCTGCCCTCTGCCCAGATCACGCATCTCAATTTCCTTTGATTTTGAAATTCAAGGCCAGGTGTTTTCCAGGGCAGTTGTCTAATGCCAAGGATCAGTTTTGACACATCCAAATCCACTCAATGTTCCCATCATCTGTGGGGTGAGTGGTGTGTAGCAGAGTGTGCTACTCCCCCATTATCCATCTTGAGCTGATTTTCCCCAAATTAACACACCATTTTCAAGCTAACCACCTTACCCTTCGCTTCTTTACTACCCACTGGTGAGGAACATGGCACCCCAAAGTCACTGTGAGGGAGTGCTTTTGGAATCAAAGTTACGTACGAAATTCCTGGAGAAGACCATGAGGTCTCCTCCCAGTATCAACCTGCTGCCCGCTCCCATCCTGCACAGGAGAGCGCGACGCCACCAAGCGCGGCTGAGGACCTCCTCACCTAGTGGGGGTATGAAGAGAGACATGATGAGCCAGCTGTCCCCTTGACATGCTGATTTATTTTCTGTCAGAGAGAGTGAAAAGAAAGGTATATTCAGCTTGTCATTTGGATGGGAGTTCTTCCCTTACCTGACTTAGCATGTGTTATTATTGATCCGATACAAATAAGAGACATTATTTGTAACATAGTTCTGCAAATCTTATTAGTGCAATTGCCTTACTGGGCTTGATCCAAAGCTGGTAAAGTCAGCAGAGAGACTTTTAGTGACTTTGCATTTGCCAGCTGAATGTTGAGGGGTCTAGGCATAATTTATAGCACCTGCCTGTCTGGGCTACATGAAGCTGCTCTGTTCTTACGGCAGCTGAACTCAAGACAGAAAGAGCAGCTGCAATAGTTGGGAAACTTCCCTTTCTGTATTCTGATCTATGCATGTATGTATTACTTTCTATTCAGCTACCGAAGAGTATGAAGGTCTCCAAGTTACACTGCTCTCAACGCAGCAACTAGCAAAACCATGTAGTCTTAGCGAGCCCAGAAGTCTCACACGGACACTGGAAGAAGAACCCATCAAATGTACTTTCTCATAAAAATTTAAGAAGCAACAAATTATGCTTTGTCTTACCAAGATGAGAGAGAGAGGAAGCTAATGACCCAGCCCCCTAGAGAGTGCTCTCTTTAGTTCTTGAGGTGCACGTGCTACCGATTAATAGGTTTTCCTATATAGTCTTCATATCTGCACAGGCATGATGCAGTAGGGATAGCAAAGTTAAGGCTGAACTAAATCAGCCATAATACTAAAAATAAAGAGCTAAAGGGAAAAAAAAAAGAATAAGGTGGGGTTTTTTAAAGATTTTTTATTATAAGAATTGAGAAATTCACATTTTTGAGGGGCTTCCATCCACATCTTTTTGAAACTGTTTTGGATTACAGTGCTCGTAGTAGTATAATTTCATAAGTTCTGCTGTAGTTTTGTCCTGGTTTTCCTTTCAGAAACACGTCTGCATGTGCATTGTATAGTACCTGCTCTGCTTATATGAAAAGCACATGTACTAGATGGGATGTGGATACTTTTTCAGTGTCACCAGACCTGCTGCTGCATTAGGGTTGGTACCTAGAAATCCTTGAGAATGTGCAAAAATTCTTAAATCCTCTCCAGACAAAATGTCCAGACAGAAAATCCAGACAAATGGTTGCCCTAACTATATCGAATAGCAGCCCACTTCACATTAATGTTCTAGTAATTGATGACTTCTATCAAAAATTAGATGAATGACCTTCTTTGGAGGAGGAAGTAAATACTGACCCTTACACAGCTTATACTCAGAGTAATCTATCCATCTCTACCCATATCAGTGGAGCTATTTCTGGATTTATACTACCATTTTTCATATCTGAATCAGGCTCAACAAAGCAGTGATAAAGGGCATATAAATAACTATAGCTTAACTTGAATGAACTGGGCTATTTTTCAGTATTCTAGTTACTAAGTGACAGTATTATATATTTTATTTTTATTTTTATTTTTTCACAAAAGGACCCTCCACATAAAAGTGTCAAATCTCATGGCTGCTGGGTGGAGGAAATCCAAGGATGTTATTAAGAGGAGATACTGGGTCATTTTTTTGCTATGTAACTCTAAGGTGGCTTAATCTGGACCTGCCACAGCAACAAATGCAGCCAGTGAATTTGTTTTGTAGCCACCTTTCCTGATGCCAACATCACTGCTGCTGAACAGACAGAGGGATATAAATGCGTGTCCTCTCTACATCAACCATATTATCTTTTGTAATACATTAGGTGAGGTCCTCTGTGGGTTTAAGCCAGGAAAGCTCCTTGGAGACTGCATCCGCTTTAGAAAAACACAGCCTCCTGCAGTGACCGAGGGTCCCTGGTCCCCTACAGCAGCATGGGGAGCAGAAACCATCAGCCTACACATGCAGTAAGATTCCAGTGTTGATGTTGCTTGTTTTTTCATAACCTTTTCCCAAAATCTTCAAGGCTTTTTTTTCTTATCTCATCCAGGTGAAAGAGGATGATGATCAAGTCTTCCTATTAATTAAAGGTATCCTAATGTGATATTTAACGTTACAAACTTTTTTTACTTTTGATTTTACACAGTGAAGTTATATGTGTGTGTGTTCTCCCTTTGGCTACCTTCAGGGGAAAAAAAAAAAAAAAAAAAGAATTATTTTAAAAAGAAAAAGTACAGAACAAACGTAAGCCCATAAAAACTTGTCAGATCTTTACAGGCCTCCAGATGCACTTTGTTACAAGAAATAATAGCAGCTTGCATCCGTTGCATCATATCTGTGAGACATCATGCTGCTTCTTGGATTAAGCCAATTTAAAATGTATTGAACGCTGTTTTGCCAGTGTCATATTTAGGTTTCTTTCCCGAAGAATACAGTTCTGTAGCTTTCTGGGAATAATTATTCTTTGATTTATTTCTATTCCTGTACCAAACCCAGAAGTAAGCCATGCTATTTTTTGTTCAAAACAGATTCAAGAGAGACACTTGAATCCATCTAATGCTGTCTTCTTTACATGCAATAAAATTTCAGTTATTCCAGGCTCACTCTTTTAACCTCCCTGCCCAATAAACTGTATGTGTTTCTCTCTTCCCAAAGTCTGTCAGTTCATCAAGATCTTGATTAACCAAATCTATTGTGTGATGCCCATATGGCATTAAGTGCCTAAAATGGTTTCATCTTCATTTTGAGAGATATTACATCAATATTTACTGCTGAAAAAACGATACTGTAACCTTTCCTCTCACTGTTAAACTGATATTGACTCGATACAGACTTTAGCTCTGAAATAACTGCCATTTTCTCTGCCCAGCAGAGCCCAAAAGCCACAGCAGGAAGAGGGTGTCTGCAGTGCCCTGCTTCCTCTGATCTCCCCAGGATGCTCTGGCTTTCAGGCTGTGGCTCACAGCCACGCTGCAGCATCGCTCGCTGCCCGAGTGCCGAACCCACACCAGAGAACCCGCAGCTTGCAGGCAGGCGCATCCACAGGACAGTACACTGCTCTGCAATCAGGCTGCTAACTTTGAAGCAGTTGTGATAGCGCGGGCGTCTGAACCCCACTGGCAGATCTGCCACCTTCGGGTGCAGAAGACGTGGTGTCACTGTGGCTGTGACAATCCTTCCAGACGTGCTCAGCGGCTGGTTATAATCACATGTTGTAACCACTTCTCTTGCTATTTGCAAACCCATTGTTCATGAACTCTAGAAAAACAAAAAGCAAAATTGTTTTAGGGGGTAAAAGACTGTCTAATTTTCTTCTTATGAACAAGAAAGATTTCAAACGAAGAATGGGACTCAGAAATGCCAGCATGCACTGGGGGCTTGGGCTCGAGGACTTTATTGCTCTTTGAACTCTTATGAGTACCTAGACATATTATAGCCTTTTAAATTCCCTGCCTATGTTGGATGTACACAAGATAGTTTGTATGTCATGCAGAGCACTTAGAAACAAAACATAAACAGACTTTTTCAATTAGCTACAGCAGGAGCCTCAGAAATCAAATCCTAAAGTGCAGGCCTGTGAAAGCTGTAGGGGGTCATTGGGGTTTATTTATTTATTTGCTGGTGTGACACGCTGTCGGAGAACTAAATTGACACTGCTCCAATTTAGAGGGCAAAGGAAATAAAAAGACTTTTATTCTCCCCACACCATGAGAAGGAAAGCGGTGCCTGACTTACGCAAGGAAATGGGCAACAGCAGGGTGGAGAAAAACGAGTTCCTCCCCTTCCTGCGGAAGCCATCCACTGTTGGGGGCTGATGGCAAACAGGAGGGGGAAAATTATGTATGAGGTTTTCCAGGACAAGACAGGGGGTAGGAGGCAAGGCTAAAGCCTACACTTTGATCTCCACCCGAGGCAATGCTGCTTCTCCTGTCCAGACCAGCTTAGGCTGGAGATTCACAACCCAACACTAAGGGACTGCTCTCTTTTCTTAGATCTGGTGGGTCAGATAGGCTCTACCTTGGAAGATGTTGGAGAGGATCAAAAGGCTGGAAAACTCTGAGGAAATAACCCCAAGAAATGAGTAGCACAGAAAGGAAAAATGTAAATTGAAGGACAGCTGCAGGCAATACTACATTTGCCTTTCCAAGAGCAGGTCTCATAAACAAAGGGACTGAAATCTTCCACTCACTCCTATCTTGTAAATAAAGGGAATGCTATAGTTCTCCCTCTCCCTCCTGGCCTGGCACCATCTGGTAGGTACAGCAGATGCTCTTCTTCTCCCTGACCTCCACCCTGGAGCCTGCAGCCCAGTCTGAGCCACAAAACTACTCCCAGTGATGGTTGCCGCTCCTCCCATGCAACTGGGCAGAGAGGACAGGCAGAGGTTGGATACCACAGCTCAACTTTTCCCTTTCAAACCGAAGGAAGCACTAAGGAGAAAGGCCTCTTTAGCAGCAGTGGCAGTGTTGTTCCTCTCTTTCTCCCCAGAACAAAGGAGAACCATGACTCAGAATAAACACAGGCTCTTGCAAATTTTGCCATCCTTGTAGGGCCTTAGACCTATGAGATATCCTTGACCTCACCCAGAAGACCCATCTCTCCGTTTCTTCCCTTGGTGGTCTGCATAGTTCAGTTACTACTGTTTGGTAAAAACTGACATATTTCTAGTTGGTGGAAATGCAAAATGGATAACTTCTAGTGACTGGATGACATGATCTCCAGTGTAACGAGCTATCTCCAGTGTGAGAGCCATCATTTCAAAACAAGATTAATATTGTACAGTTGCCAAAATGGTGTATGCATATGTGCTTAATTACTCATGTGCATGGTCAATGCATAATCAAGGTAATTGCATACCCAACATGAATCACTAGGAGGAAAGATCAAAAAAAAATATTTGTGACGTCTGCATGGAAGAAAGGGGTACTAGCATTCACAATGCAATAATGTGGCTGTATCACCCAGAGAGACAGAAAATGCTTGGTCAGTGAAAAGTGCAAGAGAGTTTAGTGCAGCTCTGCCTACAAACAGAGAAACTGTACAAATACAGAGGGCAAAAGAGGAGAAAAACTAAAAGAGAAGATAAAATCCACTTTGTTTGCAAGGCAAAGATGGAAGTGCATGGATAGCAGGAAGATTTGAGAGGCACATTCAAAAAGAGGCTGCATTTTGATAGACAGAGGAAGCGAGTGCTAGATGGAGCAGGATCAGCTCCAGTAAGAGCTGGAGAAGAGCAAACCAGAACAGAAAGCTCCAGAGGGAAGAACTAGAGCCAAGTCTGTAAGTGTGCAAGGTATGTGAGGCCAGAGGAGGTGGAACAAGACCAGGGAGAGTGCTAAAGAGAGGAAGGCAAAGGCAAAGGTAAAGGAACCAGCTCAGAACTACAGTTCTCTTGAAAAGCTATAGGAGCTCTGGATCCCTCAATTTTTAAAGCAAACATTTGGGGTGAACATAAAGCCTGAGTATCGAAGCAATTTAAGGTGTGGACTTAATACATATTTCAGCAAAGAAAATGAATACAGGCAGTGCAGTGAATTAATATTTCCTTCACTTTCCATGAAAGATTTTGTTTGAAACTATTTTTTTTCTGCTTGTTAAGGAGAGCAGCATCCAGTGTCTGACCTGAGACTGATCGGGATGGGAAGAGAGAGGCAGCATGTTCCAGACAGGAGGGTGGGCATTATCCACCCAAAGAGATGGCTGTTTCGGTACAGTGAAAGGCTCAATGACAGTCTACACTATAATACTTGGGTGGAAAGGCAACAGACTCTTTGTGGGAGCATTTTCTAAGATTCCTCATGCCTTAACCTAGTAACAGCATTCTTAATACACGATTTTCTGGGCTACTCTTCTACTATTCCTCTTTCCTGGGAAGCACAAGACAGCTGTGCTTCTTGAGGAACAAACTGGAGAGCAAACCATTACCCAACACTGAGTCCCAACTCTGCTGCTGCCTGGCCTGGAGAAGAGGGAATGGAATTTCCTTTTTTTAATGAAGTACACCTTGTGTGTTTGTCAGCTTACCCACGATGTTCATCTGCGTTGCAAAGCTTCAGCTCCTGGAGTTAGATGATCATGTGAAGAATTAAGGATTTCATTTAAAAACATATTTGCTGCAGTTTAAATTGGAGAAAAAAGTGTTGTGTGCAAATTATAAGGAATTCGACAGCCAAAGGCAATCTGTGGGAAAGAAATTGATTCTTCTAGGTATTTTTTACATGATTTTCAAGCCAATAATATTATTTCTGAACATTAATAGCCCCCCTGCCTCCCCAGTCCCACTTTGAGGACAGCCATTCAGGGGGGTCAGGAGAAATCCCCAGTTTATACCCCCTCACAGCCCAGCGATGGCTACAGCAGTCTCACCTCGTGCTATAAAGTGTTATGGTCTGTTACACTGAAACCTGAATATACTTATTTTGAAGGAATTAGCCTTGTAAAAATCATAGAAACATAGTATGGTTTGGGTTGGAAGGGACATTTAAAGGTCATCTAGTCCAACCCCCTGCAATAAGCAGGGACATCAACTAAATCAGTTTGCTCAGAGACCCGTCCAATCTGACCTTGTCTGCTAGGGGCAAGATAGGGGCAGGGATAGATGGGGCATCTATCGCCTCTCTGGGCAATCTGTGCCAGTGTCTCACTACCCTCATCATAAAAATTTCATCCTTATATCTAGTCTGAATCTACCCTCTTTTAGTTTAAAACCATTACCCCTTGTCCTTTCACAACAGGCCCTACTAAAAAAACCAACTCTTCGAACATGGCATCCATGTAAAAACTTATATTCCTGAGGTTACCCCTGTTTTTCAGTGAGTGTGTGTGGGGGGGTGTACCATAACAGAAACCACACACTCACCCCTTTGAAGCCTCAGGGGAAACTGGGGGGTTGTACAGGTGCTGGGTTCTCCCTTGTTCAGTAAAATCTAGTGCTTACAAGCAGGTCAGGAGGTGAAGCCCTATGGCTTCACAAGGAGGTGTTTGCGCTGTCACAACATCACTGAAAGAGAATGAGCGATGAGGAAAGGGGGTGTCTGAGTGCTACGCTGAGCTCGTGCAAGGGCGCCCTGCCCGCTGGGGTGCCCTGTCTGGGACCTGTACGACTGGTCGTGGCCGCACTCACTCCGCTGCTGCTCACAGGGCAAGGCGACAGCAAAGTCCTGAAAAACGAACCTTCTCCCATTCCCTGAGAAAATGAGAAACTAACTCGGGGTGTCTGCCGCAGCTGTCAATTCCACTTGCTTTTCACTGTATTCCCGGATAACAGTCTTGTTTCTGCTTGGCTACCAGCATCAACCAGCTACTAATGAAAAATCAAAGTAAGGTCCAGACTTGTGATTTCGTGCTGTGACAGTGCAAAGCTTGCAAGACAGCACCTGAAAGGAAGAGGCAGACAATCCCAGGGGAAATCGGGGCTTTCTTGTGCACCAGAGAGTCAGTACTGGCTTTTTGGCTGTAGCGGACAGTGAAGCACAGCAGAGCGTAGCATAAGGAGACAGACTGTGCTTTCCTATCAGCGTGTTCAGGTTTAGGGGGCAGGGAGCTAAAGATCAGAGGAATGAGCAGGAGCTCCTGTTGTTCCTGCTGTGGACTAAGCCTGGTGCAGATCCTGGTGCAGTGTGGTGGTGAGGACACTGGAGCAGGCTGGAAAGCCAAGTTTGATGGCTACCTGCATCTCTTTGCTAGGGCAAGACTAGGAAGAGCTGAGACACAGGACAGCATATTTTGGGAAGGGCTGAGTTAGTCTGTCATTTATTTATGTATTTATTACACAGTCAGCGCTTACTGCAAGGGTAATCCCGGTGTCTGCCAGCATGGATGCTGGCACAGTGAGCTCAGGCACAACACAGCTCTGGCTGACGGTCATTACCAACCTCATCTTGCTGCTTTTGCTCATCTCAGGCATGTCCTTAGTGTATCCAGCTGAAACAAGTGCCTCCTCCGGGTGAAAACCATCATGTCAGGTTAAATTCTGTGTCTTTGGCTATGAAATTAGAGCAGGATGAGACCGATTTACCGTATCAGACATTAAAGCTGAGCTTCTAAGCTTAGCAAGATTAGTATCAGCTCTGGATCCAGCACAAGGGGGCTGAGTTTGTCTGGAGCATGATTTCTTTTCACCTCAAGAAAACTTGCAGAAAATCAGACTCAGTGAAGGGAAGTGATGGTCTTGAAGAAAGAGCTGAAACATGTTAGGCACCAGTGCTCTGGGACAGATGAATGATGCAGCTACAATTGCAGCAGCCTGGAACATGCTATAATGCAGCAGAAGTTCCTGGTACTTTCTTGAGAAGTATTTAGAAAAAAAGAGATAACATTTTAAGCTACCTCCCCTGAGCATGGGTGGAAGCCTTGTACATTGGCCCTTTCAATGTTAAACGAACTGGACAAAACTGTTCTGATTCTTGTTTGCACTGTGGCAGAAATCAGGGTATCTTTATGCTTAACTCTGCACAGGTGTATAGTCTGCTTCCATTACTGCTCTGAAAAGCTTTGCAAGATGTAGAAAACGTGTCATATGAAATAATATTGTGCAGATGGAAGGGTACACTGGAGCTTATTCTTCTTTCTGACCACTCAGTTTTCTTTCAAAGACCTACCTCGGTTTTGTTCTCCAATTCCAGAGTCAAGTAGTTGGAACAGTGTAGGAGAAAAGTTTCCTGAATCAGAGTCCCATCACCCCTGGGAAAAATATGAATTTTGAGAAAATATTTCCATTTTCCAAAACAACATTTTGAAACTAACTGAAGTGCTTAATTTCAAAATTTGAATTCTTAGTTTTGAATTCCTGTTTTAACTGAGACAACCATTTAAATATCACTGTGCAAGGAAATATCAATTTAATGGAGAATGTTTCCAACAAAGTAGCATTTCTGAATGAGTGTCAGGAGCAACTAGAAGGAAATGCATATCCTTCAAAGGACAGACTTATCAGCAACAGCGTAAAATTTGATGGTATTGTTGAAAACCTTGGAAAACTTTCAAGACTCAAAATCTTGTTACTCATTTGTCTTAATTTTCTCTAAGGCAACAAAGAAATTCCCAGAGAGAAAATATAAATCATTTCTTGATCTTCACTTTTACAGAAATACGCTAAAGGCTGAACTGTAAGGATATTTCACAGTTCACAAAATCTTACTTATTGTTTCTGTAACATAAAATTATTAGATTTCACAGTAAAATTCGTGTCTTTGTTATTTCTGTTTTCCCTTTTAACATTTCTGTCACATAGCATTAAGTTAGTAATCATTTCTCCAACCTAACAGACAAACACAGACTTAGATTAACGCCAGTGGGAAATCTGCTATGAGCATTGATAAGGACAAGGTGCAGCCTCAGGTTCCTTCCCTTTATATTTTATCTTACCAATGTGGTGCAGCCGAGTGTTGGAACAAAGGCAAAGGCAGGGACCAGGAGAATAAGGAACTGTAGCATAAGATCAGGTTTGAGACCATCTGAGAAACCTGAAGTTTCACAGCCCTGGCACAGGCTGCCCAGGGAGGTGGTGGAGTCTCCGTCTCCAGAGACATTCAAAACCCGCCTGGACGTGTTCCTGTGTAACCTGCTCTAAGGTGGCCCTGCTCTGGCAGGGGGGTTGGACTAGATGATCTCCAAGGGTCCCTTCCAACCCTACGATTCTGTGATTCTGTGAAGTTGCACAAGTCCATGAGACCTGATGAGGTTCATCTGCGAAGTCCTGAGGGAACAGGCTGATGTAGTTGCCAAGCCACTATCCATCATATTTGAGAAGTCATGGCAGTCCAGTGAAGTTCCCACTGACTGGAAAAAGGGAAACATAATGCCCATTTTTAAAAGTGGGGAAAAGGAAGACCCAGGGGACTACAGGATGGTCAGTCTCCCCTCTGTGGCCAGCAAGATCATGGAGGCGATCCTCCTGAAAACTGTGCCAAGGCACATAGAATGTAAGGAGGTGATTGATGACAGCCACCATGGCTTCACTAAGCGCAAATCACACCTGACAAATTTGGTCGCCTTCTATGATGGCATTAGAGCATTGACGGGTAAGGGAGGAGCAACTGACATCATCTACCTGGACTTGTGCAAAGCATTTGACACTGTCCCACGTGACATCCTTGGAGAGACATGGATTTGATGGAAGGACCCCTTTGGTGGATAAGGAATTGTCTGGATGGCTGCACTCAAAGAGTTATGGTCAATGGTTTGATACCCAAGTGGAGACCAGTGATGAGTGGCATTCCTCCTAGGTTGTACTGGGTCCAGTGCTGTTTAACATCTCTGTTGGCAACACGGACAATGTGATTTAGTGCACCCTCGGCAAGTTTGCTGACAACACCAAGCTGTGTGGTATAGTTTACGCACTGGAAGGAAGGGATGCCATCCAGAAGGACCTGGCCAAGCTTGAGAGGTGGGCCCATGTGAACCTCATGAAGTTTAACGAGGCCAAGTGGGTCAGGGCAATCCTAGGTACAATACCAGGCTGGGCAGAGAATGGCTTGAGAGCAGCCCTGAGGAGTAGGACTCAGGGGTGTTAGTGGACGAGAATCTCAACATGGCCCAGCAATGTGCGCTTGCAGCCCAGAGAGCCAGCTGCATCCTGGACTCCAGCAAAAGAAGAGTGGCCAGCAGGTCGAGGGAAGTGATTCTTCCCATCTACTCCGCTCTCATGAGACTTCACCAGGAGTACTGTGTCTAGCTCTAGAGCCTCCATCACAAGAAGGACATGGACCTGTTGGAGCACGTCCAGAGAAGCGCCACAAAAGTGACCAGGGGGCTGGAGCACCTCTCCTATGAGGACAGGCTGAGAAAGTTGGGATGTTTCAGCCTGGAGAAGAGAAGGCTCTGGGGAGACCTTGTAGTGGCCTTCCAGTACCTAAAGAGGGCCTGCAGGAAAGATGTGGAGGGACTCTTGATCAGGGAGTATGGTGATAAGATGAGGGGTAGTGGTCTTAAACTGAAGGAGGGTAGATTTAGATTAGAAATTTGGAAGAAATTCTTTACTGTGAGGGTGATGAGACACTGGAACAGGTTCCCCACAGAGGCTGTGGATGCCCCATCCCTGGAAGTGTTCAAGGCCAGGCTGGATGGGGCTGTGAGCAGCCTCGTCTGGTGGAAAGTTACTCCTGCCCATGGCAGGGAGTTTGTAACTGGGTGATCTTTAAGGTCCCTTCCAAATCTAACCATTCTATGATTATGATTCCAACTCCACCTGATTCACAAGCTAATGACGCAGGATATGCATATTCCACCATTCTCTTTAATTCAGGCCGTCAAACCGTCAAATTGTGAATTCATCAGTGTAAAGCAACTGATGTTGTGACTGGATTTAAATAACAGGAAAAACTTGGGTATTGTCTTGTCAGGAATGAATCAGAAAAGCAAGCCTGGGAATATGATCTATTTCTGCATTTTATTAGAGCATTTATATTTTTGTTCTCTGTTTCTCTGTTTTATCTCCCCTTCCCCAGAAATGAACTCTCTTCTTTTTTGCTCTGAAGTATTCAGGACACACAAATCTAATCTTTCTCATACCACCAATTGTCGTTTCTGTTGTTATTGCACTGTATTTTATATACTAGGTTCTCCAATTCCCACATGCAGTAGGTGAGACAGAGACAAAAGAGTGAATCCTGGCCACAGACAGATTTTTTCATTGTGTGCAAAAGACCATGAAGTGGTGGGTGGTGCAATTGTATAAATAGTTTAAAAAGCAAAGAAAACAGAAGTAGAATGCAATTGCTGAACATACACTTGCTGTTAATATTTTTCTTCAAGGTAATGAAGTTAGTTTTCTACCCCCAAGCTGTTAAAGATACACTCATCCCCCAGCCTGTGACAGCAATAAAGGATGAAAGTACTCTCCTGCATTAGCAATACTAGCTCCATCTGACTCACCATATCTTTGATCAGTGTCTTTGTTAGTGTATCTTTGTCACATTCTCTGAATTTCTAGTCATTTAAATACATTAAGCGAACAGGTAATGTTACTACTGGCAAACCTATGGGAAAAGCAGCGTCAGTCCTTGGGGAAACATCTGCACTCTCCTCTCTCCGCGGCTCTCCGAAAGATGCAGGGCATGAGCCTGGAGCTGCATCTCTGTATGGCAACAGACGGGTCCTGCCCTTCTGCACACAGATACTGGCAGGCTGAATTTGTTGCTGTGTGCAGCCGCTTCTGCCCTGTAATGATGAGCAGCAAAGAAAAACCTGCACGTTAAGCCCAGGCTACGGAAAAGGAAGTTTCTTTCATAGTCCAGGGGTCACAGTGGGGTTTTGGACAAACAGGAGATGTGTCTCTTTCCTCCTCTGCCCAGAGGATCCCAGCTGTTACAGCTGAGCAAAGCCACTGCACGGCCACACTCTACCCGGACTCCCAAGCAGAGTCCCTTGTTGCCCAGGCTTGTGTGTGCACAGACCCTCTTCAGCCAAGCTCCAGCAAATTTCTCTGTGGACACTTGTATTTCAGCCTAGGATGGGCTTGTTCCACACCAGCAGTTAAAGCAGTCCTCATTTTCTGTGACAGCAGACACAGCTGGTTTAAAGCAAAGCAGTCCTAAGCACACATTTCACTGTGCAGGTTTAAGATCACACTGTGAAAAAGGCTTGTCTGCCCAGGAGGGTTAGTGCCTGGTGAGGGAATTGCACTTTTGTTGTTATCTCACTTTAATTCCCCTGTGGATGCTCATCTCGTTTACTCCCTGTAGAAGAGAGAGAACACATGGATGCGTTATCTCCTCATCACAGCAATGCAAACTCACAGGACAAAGAAACACTCACGGCACCCAGCTGGCTGTGCTTGCCATCATCAGTAAAGAACATCTCACAACCGGTCTGCACATCACCTCCCCCCTTAGGCCCTTTGGACAACTAGTCCAGCTTTGGGAGAAACAGGAGAAGCACGGGATCTGCTAGAATGATTCTCATGTGGAAAGGGAATCATCAAATACTAACAGGAATTTAGGATAATTTGTTATGAAGGATGGTGCCTCTGAGGTCTTCAGCCTAAGACTTCTTCTCATACTTAGAGAAAAAACAAGGGGAGTCTCAAACACATCTTCTGTCTCACACAGTTTATGTAGCACTGGTGCAGAGGCAATAGAGATTTCTGTGGGGTATGTGTGGAAACCTGTCGTTAAATATGGGCTTTATATTACACCTCTGCACATCCCATGGATCAAGAAAGTCACTTCTGAGCAGCTCTACGACCTTCCATCACTCCAGAGCTGATTTATCAGAAATCTCTGCACAGTCATTACTTGATGATCATTTCTCCTCCAGCACAGGGCCTCCCTACTGCAGAAAGATCAAAAAGATGTGCTGTGTCTAATTTACCATGTGATAAATTGGATAGACATATATTCTTTTTGTGTCAGAACACTTCCTGTAATGCATTTTATGTAATGCTCTTACTGAACGGGTCTTTGCATGACGAGATTAGCTGTTACGAGGCTTGGACTCTGAATCTAAGAACTAAGTTTTGTTCTCAGCCTGACTTCCCATGCCCCACTCCCCTTTCTGCTGTCTCCTATAGTTGGTAAAGTGCATAGTGTTGTTCTGTTAAACAGCTCCTGCACACAGCCTGGCTTTGTATTCTGCACATCCATAGGCATCGCCTGATGAGAGAGGGCATTGTGCTGCCAAGAGCTGCTGGTTGGAAAAATACTTCTGATCATGTATAGTGCTATTGTTGTTCAATATCACTGCTTGGTCGGCAAAGCTGTACCCTAACTTCTGCTACAACATTCAAGGGAAACATGCATGTCAGTGAGAGAACCTGGCAATGAATCCCCAGTGGCTTAGGAGCTTGTGAGTGGCAGGGCCCTGTAAGAAATGCAAAGTTCACCCCCTCCCAAGGAGAAGATGCACAGGAAGATTTAGAAGAATTCAGTTTTAATTTCCTTTTCCGTGAACACCATGTCAAGTGCTGAGAAGGCACTTGCCTAGTGCAGTTCAACAATGATTAAGCCAGTAAAAGTAAGTCTTTGCAAGAGACTTCCCCAGCAGTGGGCTGGGGAAGGCATTGGGAGGTCAGAAGAGCAGCAGAGCGCAGAGATAGAGAAGATGTGAGGCATGATCTGAACCTTGAATTTATTTCAAAGTGGCGGTGAGATGTTTAAAATTACTAATCGTGGTGAATAGTGGTTAAGCTTAGCAAGGAATGGTCACAGATGGAGGATCCATACCAGTAAAAAAGAACTCACTGAAATTTCTTGCCCCTAAATTACCTACCAATTCTGTGGTCTTCATTTGTCCTTCAAGAGTATCTGATTTGACTTATAAACATTACAATCCCACACTGAGGGCGCCAGGTACCAGAGTAATGAGATTAACCCAGAAGTGCAGCTTACATTCAAAATAAGCAAGTTCCTAGCCTTTGCAGTAAGAAGGAAAGCTTATAAACACAACTGAAAGTAACTGATACAAATAGCTGGAAATCATACTAATGAAGCATACGAGCTCCTCTTGCATTTCAGTGACAGCCCTTACTGCAGCCAACTGCATGCGGCAGGAAAGATCATCCTGAGATGTTGTAGGACAAAAAGCTTTCAGAAGGACTCCCAGGACAGAGGCTCATAGGACTGCAAGTGGTCTCCTGTATCGTTCTTCCTGGGTATTACAGGCAACCATAGATGAAAACTTCAGTGTGATGACACCAATCTTCTCTCGTACCAGGGGGAACTGGTTACTAAGAGTCCAGCTCTGCCTTTTCAGCATCAGAGATGACAGACACAAACTCAGTGTGAAAGAAAGGCAATTGTTATACACGTTATATTGTGTGTAGAAGAGCCTTTCTATTTGTTCTCAGTGGGCTGTAGAAGAAAACTCCCACAGATCAGTTTCAAGAGTAAGCTGTTGCTGAATGTCTTTCACTATTTTCACAGAGCTGTTATGTGCAGTGTCTGCCTTCAGTGTCACTAGAACATGGTGGGCACTCCCTCATGCTGCACGACTGTACTGACAATCCCCAGTTCTTAGCCATTATCAGTGCAGCTGAAAGTGTTTCACTAGGAAGGGGTTACACTCACATAGATGATGAGAGAACTGAGGTACAGAGAAGTGACTTTCCGAAGGCCACTCAACCATTGCAGAGTCAGGCTCTACTCAGCAGAGTCCAGATCTCTGGGGTCTTCGAGATCTGTGTGGTGTCTCTGCCCCATCTGTGCCGCAGGAGTGATTCTAGGCATCACAAAGGCCACCTCTGAATCTGTTTTATGTTGCAGTGGGTTCCCCACCCTTAGCATAGATGAACTCAAGGCAAAACAGGTAGTGAAAAGTGTGAATATAAGCATTTGGGTTAATGCAAACATTTGGCTTGAAAAGCTGCCCAAACAGTGTGGCAGTTCATTATCCTGATCCCATGCCCGTTCCTTTTTCTGTCTTACTACTCCTTTAAAACTGACTGCAACTATTTTGATAATAATCTCTTAAATCACCTTTTTAGCAGAGGTGGTAAAGGCTAGACAAGATCTGTTAAAAAAAACAACTCAAATTATCCCTGGGTCATTTTTCTAGCAAGAGTGGGGGAAACAATCCATAGAAAAGAAGGATGGATGGGAAAGGGAGTGTGCCAGAGAATGATACCTCATTTTACTAATATCCAGATAGCCATCTGAGCTCTGGCAAGACACTCAAATTGAATTCTTAAGGCTTCTGTGGTGTATATCTCCAATGACTGTAGTAGGAGTAAGAAGGAGGCTGTTCTAACACTTGTGTGTAGTCTGTGAAGAAGTCACATCAACCCTCACTGTCAAAGCTAGGTAAGTTGGGTACCTAATTAATGCTCTGGCTATCCAAAACCATTTCCTCAGATGCCTAAATACAATTTCATTTCATCCACATCCACTTCAACATACAACTCATCACACATGTCCATACTGGGATCTCTGGGTAAAAACTAAACTCCGAACCAATGAAGGGCCTTATTCAACCATAGCACAGCTCCTCGCTTTTTCTTTTTTTTTAATGCAGCAATACAAATATCTTATTTACTTTGTGGTAGATTATGGATGTGTGACTGCTAGCAACACAGTGCAATGAAAATTAAATCTTCGCCCGATGGGCTTAGATGGAACTTGCAGGAAGAAACATAAATTAAATGTATTATTCATTTCTTCCTTGCTCATTTGCTGTTAAGGATATGAGAGTTTGCTGTTGAAGTGGCTTATGATTTTGGAGCGCAATAAAAATGAAATCAATGGCCAATATGTCCAACATTTAAAAACAATTCTTTATACTATAAAACTTTATTTCCTATGGTGCCTTTCATACTGACTATATCCCAATAGGTTATGCATACTGAAAGAATACAATTACAGAGATAAATAATAAATAGGAAAGGGAGACTACAATTAAAGAGGTACAGGCAAGGGAAAAACCCAAACTAATATACTACAGAGCAATTTTTTCTCTTATTTAGCTTAGTAAAAGTATATTGGTGCATAACAATTAACTTGGTGGGATCCTCTTGGAAGTGATAAAATCTGGCGTACCCCATTTTCAATGGCCACAATCAGCAGTAGTTTATCAACTGCTGCTCTGAAGGATATGCTAATGTTTAAAGGGCATCAAACCAGTATCATAAAAGCTAATGGAAGTCTTCTGCTTTTACTGTGTATTGGATCAGGCTTGAATGTACTTATTAAACTGATAATATACATCTTTTTTTTTCATCTAGATCTCCACATCAAAAGAACAAAAACCCAAAATGCCTTTTTCAACAATGACAACAAATCACCAAAGGAAGAGAAAAATTCTTTTAACCACAAACTTGACACCTTTCTACCATTTTTTACTCAGGTGCTATTTCACGAGATACTTGGAAGAAAATGTGTTTTCAAATTGTAAAATAAACTCAGTGTGATAAAAAAAGGAGACTATTGAGTTATTCTGAAATGCAAAATGCACTAACTGACTAATTGCAATTTTTTTATATATATAGAAGTTCAAGTTCTCCATATACAGTGGGAAAAGAATAATCTGTTATGATGGAAAAAAAAGAAAGTATTTGCACAGAGAGAGACCAGAGCAGGATACAGAATAAAAACAATTACTATCCTTGTACAAAATACTATCCTTAAACTACAATATTTCAGCTTCAAAATCTACTTCACAAAGGCAAGGCACAGACTCTTTTCCATCTGACAGAACAGGTATGTTTACAGATACTTAAAAAAAAATTTTAGATACTATGTCCTGATTTCCCTTTAAATGTGTTATGCTGGTTTCATGGATAATCAATAATGGTTTTCAAACATTTATTAATGCAAATTTAAATACGAAATGTTTAAGGGAGAGGCATTTTTGATAAAAAAAAAAGAGAGAGGCTATCTTACAGGATTGGACTAAACAATTTACGATAATGGCTGAGAGAATGACTTCTGTTTATGTGATTATGAACAGGGGATTAACACAAGGGAAAGAAAAAATTTATTTAATATAAAGGGCAGTGCTGACATAAAAAAATGGTAGCAAACAGGGTCAGAGTAAATTTATCTGAAAATAACATTAGTAATCAGCAAAGGGGTAAATGTGTGAGCAAGTCCTCCAACAGGACTAATTTATGGGGCAAGAACAAAGTAGTTTCCCGATGCAGCTGGACTGGGTCTAGGTGGGATGGTGTCCCGCAGGACGCCAGCCCTACTGGACAGGAAAGTCCCTTCCAGCCATTGTCCCACCTTTGTAAAACACTGCTGAACTAACCAGCTCATTTGGGTCCATTGAAAACCTTTCCAACCTCAAGAAAGTCTTATTTCTGTTCCAGAATCAACCATCTTTCACAAGATCTTTTCTTCCTTCTGTTTCCCAAATTTTCTTCTGGTGTCCCAGATTTTGCTCCTTTCTAAGTTGAAGGTCAGTATCTAAACCACTTCCTCAGCTGTTTCCTTATCACTACACAGCAAATTTCCCCTCGGTACGTGTTGTGCAGCCAAAGCCTGTAGTGCTTCTCTCACCCCAGGCTTGCTAGAAAGTCTCCCCTGAGACATGGCATAAAAAGAAGCATGAAGTCAAAGGACTCCAGATTTTGGCAGCGGCTGCTGGGAACATGCTGAAAATATGAAAGGATTTTCATTCTCCAGAGGGAAGACAACTTTGCGATAGTCTTGGAGGAAAAACGGAGCACTAAAAACCTTATTACCAGCAAGGAAGGCAAGTTTTCTTAGTACATTTTATTTTAACACTAAAATGCCATAAAAGTTTTGGGGCAGTTATTTAGGATCATCTGGATTTGACTAGTTATCTGGGTTTACACAGCCACTCACCCCCTGAAAAGGGACTGATTTCAGAGAAACATTAACTAGAGAAGACGACTCTTACTCTTCGTTTGTACTTCACAGACAGGCATGGCTGTGAAAACACAGAGGTTTCCCTTCCAGCAAAGCATGCATCTAAAATACACTACCCTAAATAATTTTTATATCATTTTCTCAAGCTCTAAATGAGCAGCTACTTGGAGGGAGAACCATTCCAAAGGATGTAATAGTCAAGACTTTTGAACATAAGCTTCTTCCCAGTAATCTAAATCTGGTTCCTGCAGTCTCCTTTCTACATTGCTTTATAAACTTGTACCATGTAGAAACCGTGATGGGTCTTAAAGTGTTTCACCTTGTAGAGCACATACAGTAACCTTGTTCCTAAGCCTTAACACTGATCCTGGTAGTCTTTAGCCTAACATGAAAGGCATAATCAGGTCTGGTATCTAAGTAAAGCCAGACAAATTCGATGTGGAGAAACCCACACATTTTTAACAATGATAGTAATTAGTTACCAGAACAACACACCTATGATCATAGTGGATTTTGCAGTCTTTCACTGAAGGTTGGGTATCTTTCTAGAAACTGTGCTACTCTGGTCAAACAAACACTCCACTCAACAGCTCTAGGGACCTTCCTGAATGCGTGTTTTATCAACTGTATGGCCTGTATTGTAAAGCATGTCAGATAAAATGTTCTTATGGCTCTTTGTATTTAGAAAAAAAAAAAAACATAGCTGTATAAGCCATTTCTTGTGCAGCATTCCTACTGCAAAAATAACAAAATTCATCTTTTCACTGTAAATGTAGTTTATCAAATTTTAGAGCAGGGGCTCCCAATTTCAGCTGCCTAGATACCACAGAAAAGGAATTCCAGGGCACTGTGCTAGCTGTAGAATCAGTAACCACAACAGCTTTTAGCTCATGCATCCAGCGCCGTCATCTCTCCTGAAACAGGAGCAGCAGCTCTTGCCTATGGGTAGAATAACAAAAAGATACTGATACTCAAGCAACTAAATCTCCATATCCGTAGGGAAGGAGTTAATAAGCAGATCTTTCTACCCTAAGCAGAGTAACTTGCATGCATGTGGGTATCTGTGTCAGATTTTATATATGTTTAGAGAGGGAAGGGTTGGAAGTTTGGAAGCAAAAGCATTCCTTACAAAGGCAGTTCACCCAAAAAACCACAAACACCATTAGTAAGAAGATGCTGTGACCGACTCTGAAAAGAAGCCCTGTGTTGAGAGCTGTGCAGAATCCCGTTACAGCCCAAGAAGCATCAGGTCCTAAGTGGCTTGTTCACTCATGTCCCCTGTGGTCCAGTTAGGTAGTTACAACTCGCTTGACTTGCATCCTTGAAGGCAGTTGAGCCTGTAACAATAAATTCCCACTAAAATCTAGATTAATAAATGTGGTTTGGAATAATAAGCTTACTTTGCAGTACTATCTCAAGCATCAGCATACAGATGAATAAAGCACTTATATTTAGTAAAAACCTTTATTTTAAAGACAATAAACTTTTGTAGGTGAAAGAAATGCAAGTTGAGCAGAATGGCTGCAATCACTGGCTTTGTGAGACATCTAGTGGAAAAAAAGGCTATTGTCATGGATATTCAGTTACTCAGACACACTAGTACAAGGAGATGGATAGAAACACAACAACATTAAGCAAAACTGTTGTGTGAAACACAAGGGTACTTGCACTTGAGTGCCTGGGAATAAAGTCATCTGCTACTTTGAGTGTGTTTCCTAAAGCACAAACTCTTTCTCCTCTTCCCTTGCAGCCGGGCAGCACCGGGGCAGTAGAAGAGGCATTCCCTCTGCTAGCTGTGATCTTGCACGTTGTTACGTGGTAAAGTATAAAAAGTAGTGAAAGTAGAGCAGCCCAGATGTCAGCATGGGCTGACAACTCCAGCATCTTACTGGTGTCTTGTACAGCCCATACTCTGCACTTAGCTTTTCCTCTTTGTTCCAAGTGCCACCTCTCTGGGCCGTAAGCATGTAAGTGAGCTATGGTGGGTCACACTCTAGATTCACCCAGTTCAGCATTCCTCTCCAGGAACAGCCCCTGAAGAGTTGCAGGCCTTCCCAGAGTACTTTTCCAGCCGCCTGCAGTTTCTGATACAGAAACTGCTCTGCCAGAAATGTTACCTTTGTTTAAGCAGCACTTTCTTCCATTCAAGAGATTAATCATATTATTTAATCCATGCTAACTTTTGGTATTCACAAACCTATGCCAATGTTTTCCACACTTCAGTGCCTGTGATGAAATACCTCCCTTGGTCTCCAAGTCTGGCACTACCTTGTTTCATTTAATATCTCCCAGTCCTGTTATTACTATGAAAAAGAGTAGACCCTCTTTCTATGTACCTTCTCTGTATTGCTCACAGTTTTATACCCATCTCTTCTGTTCTCACCTCTAATGTATCTTTTCTGCAGGCAGCTTGCCTCTTTATTTGATCCTTGTACAGATGCTGTTGCAAATGTTTGCTTATCTTTGCCACCTTTTGAAATACCTTCCAAATTTGAAATGCCTTCAAAATTTGAAATGCCCTCTCAGTGACAGGAGTTCTGAACTGGAAACCATGGTCAGGTTTCCGTGGTCCACTCACACCACGAATTTCTGTAGTAGCATAATGGTATTTCCTTTTTTCTTATTTTTTCTTTCCTAATAACTTACTATTCTGTGCTTAACTGCCTCTGCAAAGTGAGAAGACATTTTTGTAGAAATATGTTATGAATCTGCTTCCTGGGCAATAATAACTAGTGCTGAATCAATCACTGTGCCTGGTTTTTTTCTCCAAATGCATCATTTCATGTTTGGCAGCACTGGATTTCACTAGGTATTGTATCCTCCAGCCTACCAACAACAAAAGATCTTTCTGAGAGGCAAGTAGTCCTTCATAGCTGTTTCTTGGGTTTACTGCCCAGAATAATTCATTATCACATGCAAAGTTTGTAATCCCCTTCTCACTCTCTTTTCCTACATCATTTATGAATATGTCAAATAGTACAGATCCCCAGTGACTTTTATCCCTTTCTTTGTTTCTACCTTAAACCAGTTATTAATCCATGGAGAACCTCTAATCTCATTCTGTCATAGATTAGGGTGGTTTTGACATTTTGAGAAATCATGTCAAAAGTCTTCTGGAGATAAGCACATGCCAACATAACTAAGAGCTTCTTCAAAGAGTGCCAACACACTCCTGAGGTGCTATTTTCTTTCTGTACAGTCACACACTTTCTTCTGCACTATGGCATGTAAATCCATGTCTCTACCAGATCTAATTTTTCAGCCCAGCGTCTACCAACTTTTCCAGTAAGACTTATTAAGACTCACCAGTCTGTTGCTACTTTGTTCCTGTGCTATGCTGCTAACATGCTTCCCAAATGCCAGAGGCACATATCCCACAAAATGTTGTTAATTACCCACTTCCCAAGCACATGCAAGTGTAAGCTCCATGGCCATTTTGCTAAAATGAGTTTGACATGAATATGAGAGACATAATGAAGATGAAAAAGTCCTGCCTTTATAGCATTGTTCTTGTGAATAAGAAATAACACGAAGGCCATTTTGCAGTGGTGCTACGGAGCCCAGACTGGACTTCTCTGCGCTTTCTGTTCTCTCACACTCTTTTGTATCATCCCTCACCCCAGTGGTTGCATCAGGCAAGAGCAAACCCACCCTTGGAAGACATAACAATCCAAGGATAGAGGGCCAACAACAACAACCAGCTTCTACAGTCCTGAGACTAAGCTACATTATAGGTTGGCATTCCTGTCTGAATGCGTATCTTGTATCTCTGGTCCTTTTAAGGCCCCCATCCCTTGTCTCTTAGAAATAGCATTAAATCAATGACCACTGGAAACAATGGCATCTCAGGACAGGAGCCTTTCCGCTTATTTCAGTGAGTTCATAAAACATACGTCAGGTTAAACACAGGTGAAGGAGAGCAAGGTAAAATGAGGGAGACCTGTTTCTGTTATTGACCATGTACAATTCTCCTTTCAGTCTTGTATATCCCAGTTCTCCTGCCCCGGCTCTCCTGCCCCAAAATCTCTCTTCAAACACAGTTCTTTTAGAACTGGCTCAAACTTCACTTCTGCAAAATTTCTTGAGTTCCCCAAGGTAACAAATGTGTTTGGATGCTCGCCTGTCTTCATGAAACAGTTAATAACTAGGGATAGAGTCCTTAATTTTGTGTATAACATTAAGTCAAGTAAATGGAGGCAAGTAATTTAATTCATTCTTATTTGAACAGGATGTCCTGCAATTCCTTCCCCCCCCCCCCCTTAAAAATACATTTCATGAAACAGGAGAGTTTACCTCATTTTTAATTACTACTGCACTGCTGAGGTTCACTAATAAGCACTTACACGTTAAGATTAAGCAAGAGCACAGCCTGAAAGATCAGCTTTGTATCATGCTTTGAAGGTTAACAACATCTGGCTTTGATGGACTGCCAGAGAAGTTCTGGGACAGTTAACAGAGGCTGCCCAGCCTCCAGTTGTGAAAAATACTCATTTACAGACAGCTAGCAGGAGAATAAAGCATGTTACATCTGCCTTCTTGCCACCAGTCACAAAAAAAAAAAAAAAATTGGCTGAGAGATGTATTTAAGTTAACAGAGCACTGCTTGTAATAAGAAGAGACATAAGAGGGTTTTTTAATGTGAGAAGTTAGCCACGCTACTGCTCGCAGAGGGGAATTCAGAACATGCCCTCATACATCAAATCTCTGCTATGTTGTTTATGGCCAGCAATTTGAGATCAGGATTGAATTTGCAGAGGTATGTGAATTGTAAACAGTTTGCAGAAATGGCAACCAAGATTCCAGCATGCTTACTGTAGGCCTGGAGAGGTTTGTGAGGCATTATTGTTCTTTAAACTTAATTACCAGGTACAGTTAAATCCTAGGCCAGATTTTATCTTATACCATGCAAGGAAGGCTGAATTTGATCTTTTGAAGGCATGTCAGTCAGTTGCTGGGAATATCACATGCATGGTCAGCATCAGATATGCCCACTTATGCTATTTCAACACTGCTAAAGGCATCTGTCTAATATTTTATGTTCAACCCTGACATGAATTCAAATAACTGTGACAAGGTCCTTGCATAGAGCCCTGTGCAGAGGACACTTCTTGCTAGTAAAGCTTCATCTAGAAGGGAAAATAAAGGCTCTCTTATAATGCTTTGGAAGAAATTAAAGTGCTTTTATGTACTACGATGATATCAGAACTTGTAAACTCACAAAGTTGTATGATTTGGAGAAGCAATAAGACCCATCCGTACAATGTGATCGCTTTAATCACACCAAGTGCCGGAGTTCAGGCTTGCAGTTCATTGAAAGACCCCTAAGGAAAGCAGGCCTGTTGCCAGTGGGTGCAAGTGAGAGTTTCTAAGCATCAGAACAGGCAGAAAACCCCCATGTTAAGATATTACCAGACAGCACCCCAGGAGCAAAACTTCAGATCAAGGTCAATATTTCCAGTGTTCAGTATCCCAAGTTTTGGCTCAATACAAACTTGCAGCAACTTCTAAAGATAGGAGGTGCCAGATAAACTCAAATCAGCGTTCAGAATTTGGGTTGCACTGAGTACAGCCTTGGCCAGAGACGCTCTCAGCACTTCCCCTCCCCGTAAAAGTCTACACAAGTGTGCCACGGCAAGAATATTCAGTCAATAAGTGGGGATTTGTAAGTTTAAAATAGCGTCAGCTGAAATAGTAGGCTAGCATCATGTAAACGTTTTCGCACTTTAAATTCTGTTGCCAGGCACTTGGCCGCTCACACAGCCAACATTCTTTCGGGCCACTTATATAAGGCAGGATAAATGCTGGCCTTAACAACGAAAAGGGGAAAAAAAGAGTTTGACAGCCGAGAACTGTCACGCCGAAGCAGCAGGGAGAGATGTGCCTTGCAGCTTTGTCACACCGGGCGACCCAAACCGCGGCCGCCCCCGCGGCGGGTGGCCCTGCCGTCCGCAGCCTTGCTGGCCCCGGGCTGCGAGCCCCGCGGGGGAGCGGCGGCCGCCAGAGGGTGCTGCCGCCCTCCGTCCCTGGCCGAGCATCATCCCTCTGCCACAGCTCTTCCACCATCGCCCCCCGCCAAGCCGCCCTTCCCGAGCGCTTTTCCTTAACGGGGAGGATCTGACTGTGCTGGTTCCAAGTGCCAGAGCCCTTCCCTCGAAATACGGCAGGATACATGAGGTGGGAGAAGCCATACGGGGGGAAAAAAAAGATAAAAATAAAAAGCAGTATGAGACAAGTATAAAGGTAGTCCCGGGGAGAAAACAGTTCAAATGACAACCTGTCCGAGGGCACAAACAGAATAGGGATGGAGGGATGAACAAGCACAACAGCAGTTTGACCCAGAGTGCTGTTTTCTCCACTTGTATCAGAAACAGAGACAAAACAAGGAGAAAATCCAAGCACTATTACGGAATTCCTGCTCATATTAAGTTTTAGGATGCCTGGTTTTAGCTACTTTTTAAAATGTTACCCTTTGTTCTCATTTTTCTTACATTCATTATGAGAGATTTTTTCCAAAGAATCTGATGAATTGCTGCTCATTATTAGAAGGGAGCACTTTCCAGATATTTTACATGAGGATGAATAATTTCAAGATGGTTTGGGGTTTGACTTCCCATGGTCAGGATTCTCATATTACCAACACAGGCTTTATTTTCATTATAACTTGTTTGAAACGAATGGAATTGTTCCAAATTTAATGAGTTTGTTCAGAAGGAAAATCAGGTCTTTAGACCAGAAAAATAGAGTTAAAAGTTATTAGCAAGATTTTGTATGTTATGGTCTGTTGTTCTGCTTATGGAGTGGTCTGCCGAGGTCATAGAATTATGGCCTCCTCTGTGGTCCAATGTTTTTTAAATCTTATGTTCATGTATAAGCTTTGCAATTCTCAGGAAAAGATGCTGAAGATCAGAGATAAGTAATGCAATGATGTCTTCAGAAGTTCTTAAGGGGTTTTCCCCACAAGTGAACTTAAAAATTAGTTATCAAAGGTGTTAATTGCCCTATTTACTTCAACAGTTTCAGTCTGAAATCTGCTGTCAACGCTTGACTTCATGAGTTAATTTCAGTGCTGCTGCACTCAACTCACACTGCCTGAAGTGCCAGAAGCAGTACCTGCCAAAACATCTCCAGCTTCACCTCTCCGTCTTTCATGTTCCAGTTACTGCCTTCTAATACAAAAATACCTGGGCTTGCTACTACCGTCAGACCAGTCTGGTGAAGCATTTTGGAGAACCTACCTTAGATATGGCTTTTCTATCTGGTATAGAGTTGAACAAAGTATGAAGGCTTAATGCTTAATTTGAAAGCCTGCATGTAATCTCACAGTAGTTTATCATACAATTAGGTCTTTCCTAAATCTATTTCTAATTTTAGAGCTATGGATTCTTACCTTTTTGCGGAGACTGAGGTTGTAATAAAGGCTTAAAGGAGTGTAAAATCACAGTCCTAAATATATCAGGAATGTCAATAATGCAGTACGTGATTCCTTCTGTTAATACTAGCTTTCACAAGAATTCGTGGTACCCATCTGAATTCTTTTTAAACAGAGAACAGAAGAAACACCGGACACAGCCTTTGCAAGCATTGTCTTTCTCAGCCACACTGCCCACTTCACTCGGTCTCAATCTTTTCAAATGCCAATTAACAGGTGTGAGAAATGCTACTTCTTACCCAGAGACCGATGTCTGCATAACAGTGATACTATCGTGGCAATCCAGTCTGCAGCATAAATATCATGGTGTTTGAGCCCTTGGGGCCTGTGGAGTTTACAACTATGCTGTCAAGATCTCTTCGTTGGGGTAGTCCTTGAAGTCCTGCCAAGACGTAGGGGACTCCGGTGCTTTTATGTGCTCCCAAACACAGCTCTGGCTCCAGGAGTCGACACTCTTGTCAGGCTGAGTGATGGTGTGAATCTCAACCCGCGAGCTGAGATTCCAGCAGGGAGTGTGACAGTGCATGCTTGCATGATGATGCCAGAGAAGCAGGTGACACTGGCAGATAGCTGCAAGGAATAGTAACTGGGTGGCTTCTTGTTACATATCCTCAGAACTTCACAGGATGGAATTAGACAGCGGGGAACAGTTATAAAATGAGGTTACAAAATCCGGATGTCCTGATCAATTCGAGATAGTTGTATGGTACCTAACACTGCATGCACAGGCAAGAACAGCATCCAGCACTGGGTCAGGATCTGTTTGCATCATATTTTGACTAATCCAAGGATTAATCACATTGCAAGTCAATGAGCTGTTACGCTCTTCCAGGCTCTCCAGAGACTGCCTGGAGAGAAAAGAAGGGGTTGGTATGTCAAAATGGTGATACGGAGAGGCACAGAGCAAGTATGTTTTCCTTGTAACAAAAAACTACACAGGACCAAAATATTTCAACATGGCTTGAAAAGACAAATAAGACTTAAAAGAGCAAAGTTTATCTCAGCCACATCCCGAAAAATCAGAAGAGTTGCATCAGTTCCGAAGTTGTCTCTCCGCATATACAATAAACGGAGAGAAAGAGCAGCAGACTGGAGTCTGAAGCACTTCACTTTTCGTAGTCCTTTGGAATCCCCAAAGCCTGCAAAATTGATGCAACTCTTGCAATATGTGACATCACTAACTGGGTTTTGTGCGTTACCTGCATTTCTGCTGCTGTTAAGCCATGAATAGTAAGACAAAAGTATGTCTGCTTTTCAGCTGGTCCAGAACTTAAAGGCAAGTCCAAAGAGCATTTAAATGGCAGTGTTATGCTGCTGACAGCTGGGTCTGATTTTGTAGTTATCCTTAAACTCTACTACCTACCACAAATAAATGAGCTAAAATCTTTTAGCTTAACCATGGAAGCTCTGCTGAATGTCAAGTGGTTCTGTCACTGTCTTGGTTTTTAGGCTGTATATCCAAGGGTAGCATTTAACCCTGTGATGATCTTTGCGGATGCCTATGTCAGCACCAGCAACCGGCCGTGCAGCCCTGGCTGCTGGACCACTCACTGCTTCTGAAAAGCTTTTCTCTTTTGGTTCACCACTACCACAAGGCACAGTATCCAGATGAGGCAAAAATCAACAGCAGAAGCCATATCTGAGATGTATCATTAATGGACATATTGTTCCTTCCCCTGTGCTGACCTTCAAGAACAAATGCATTTAGATAAGTGTTCGTCTGAAACAGTTTTTGCAGTAAACAAGGCTGTTAAGTGTCATCGATCTCTTTTAAGACTCTGAAATAAATCCATGTTCAGGGTCATTTCCGCAATTTACTCGGTATCCTTAACCTCTGATAGAGAAAGACTGTGATAATGAAACAGTTTTGACAGGATTGTTCAGACTCTTCTTTAGTGTTCAATACTGGAAGGTGCTGAGCATCCTTCTGCTCACTCAAAGTAGCCAAAATTCACATAAATTACAGGTTCAGACCCAACATGCTGTCTTACCTGATCACAGAATCACAGAATCATAGGGTTGGAAGGGACCTTGAAAGATCATCTAGTCCAACCCCCCTGCCAGAGCAGGGTCACCTAGAGCACATCACCCAGGAACGCGTCCAGGCGGGTTTTGAATGTCTCCAGTGAAGGAGACTCCACAACCTCTCTGGGCAGCCTGTGCCAGGGCTCTGTCACTCTCACAGTACAAAAATTCTTCCTGATATTCCTCTTGAATCTCCTATGCTCCAATTTGCATCCATTACTCCTTGTCCTATCACTGGTCATCACTGAAAAAAACTTCACTCCATCTTCCTGACACTCCCCCTTTACGTATTTGAATAAGTTTCATTTTGAGCTCAATTCTGCAAGGTATTGCCTATTTACTGGAAAGCTACACTTAAAATACAGGCTTGATGGTATTCAGTAGCCTACTGGAGATTCGTGGCCCCTTGTAAAACTGAGCTCCTACAAAAAGCACTTTAAGTGCTGATCTCTTTATAAAAATGGAATAAAACAAAGCTGAATTGACCCATCAAAGTGGTTCCTCCATAAAGCATCATGGAAAATTGTTCAGTTAAGTGAACTGAAATCGGTGTTTTACTACTCAAGGATAATGAAAGTTATATCAGGGTTGTGTACACACACCTTTAAATTCCATTTAAAACTTTAAAAGGACTGGTTTGTGTCTTACCACACAGTTCCTAGTGAAACAGTCACATATTGTCAGACCCAAGATGGATAGAAACATAGAGGTTCCCTGCAGAGGAAGAGCCAGTTAGTACTACAATATTCTGTACTTGTAACATTCCCGTTGATGTTCACAGTAAACAGGAGTAGGCTGATTGCTCAACACCGGCATCTCCCAGTGACCAACACCCAGCTGAAAGAGCGGATTCGCTCTTTTTGAATTCAAGCTGAAAGCGTGTTCCCAGCACTCTGAGAGACAGAAGGATAGTTTATAAGTTGACAGATTTAGCTAACCCCAGATCTTCTGTGAAGCCACATGAACGGATTTGGCCAAATTTTTTGCTCTTGGGCTACCTCTGCGCCTGACCAGCACAGCTCTGGAGCTCGGGTATATCCCAGCCACCGGCTTTTGCATCTTCAGCCAACAGAAGACTGCACTGTGCTGAAATACGTGGAACAGAACTCCTTCCTGCAGGAAAGATGTATTTAATTTACTACCTTCCATCCTTAAAGAATTTTATGTGGAAAATATTTTCAGGTTTGGTTTTCTTATAAATGTTTGCACAGAGATTGGTGCTGGCCCTGAAATTTGTTTTCTTTCCTCTTCAGGGTGTATGTATTTATTAATACGTTAAAAGCATTTCCTTAGGTTTCTTCATCACTACCATCTTGTATTCTGCTGTGCTGTGCTAAGTGAATTACACCCAATACAAAAGTTTTTAGAGAGAAGGCAAAGCCAGCAGCCTGCTCCCTAGCACGGTATCACTCATGATTGAGCAGTCTGTGGACTCAGGTAGCTGTGACCAGCACACGGCTCTAATCCCATGCCAGTGTGGATCATAATCTCAGGCAGACAACTGCTACTGACCCTGCTCGCTGTATGGTGTGGTGACTGCATCCCGATGGCAGTGGGTAAATGATACTGCCACCCACAACCACCTGTTCTGCCCACGAAGCAGCCCGAGACCGAGGCGGTCTGTAGAGACATGGCAGCCACCTCCAAACACAGGACAATGTGTCCTCTGGAACCGGGGCACGTCTTTCTGTTGTTACACAGTCAGGCATGCCAGTCTGGGTCTCGGTTCAGACATCCAGTTCAATAATGTAACCCAGACCATTAAAAACATGTGCACAACAAGCTCGGAAATGCAGATGAAAAGTTTCTCTACAGCAATGACTGTAAGGCTGAAGGTGTCACGGCTAACCTCCATTCAGGGTCCTACTTAGGTCCTGTAAATCCTGGTTTTCTTCTCAAGCTGTCCCAGGACTTCAGAGGTTGATTTATAAAACATTGTTTAGAATTGCCGTGCTCCTGCCTGCCAGGGCAGAGTAAAGCTGTGGTGGTGGGGAGACACCATTGAGCAAGGTGAAGCTGAGCCACAGGCACGCACCTCCCTGCCATAGGATACTTCAGATATTTCTTCTGCCAAGAGAACTGTAAAAGCCATTTCCTTAGAGACACGAGACTACTGTGACAGTCTCACCATGTCATTCCAGTTGTTCCCAAATCTAGGGCAAACTAGTTCACAACTTTAGGGCATGACCCGGAAAGGTGTCATTACTCAGCTTTGTGCCTACTACCATTGGATGCAGGCATTTAGAATCATAGAATGTTTAGAGTTGGAAGGGACCTTAAAGACCACTTAGTTCCAACCCCCCTGCCATGGGCAGGGACAATTTTCCACTAGATCAGGTTTCTCAAAGCCCCATCCAGCCAGGCCTTGAACTTCTCTTCTACAAGATGAACCATGCCATTTCTCTCAGCCTGTCTTCACAGAAAAGTTGCTCCAACACTTTGATCATCTTCATGGCCTCCTCTGGACTTTGTCCAACAGGTCCATGACCTTCTTACTTTGGAGGCTCTAGAGCTGGACACAGTGCTTCAGGTAGGGTCTCACCAGAGCAGAGTGGAGGGGCAGAACCACAGAATCAGTGAGGTTGGAAGGGACCTTTAAGATCATCAAGTCCAACCATTAACCCACCCTGGCAAAAACCCCTTCTAAACCATGTCCCTCAGTACCACATCTACCCTTTTCTTAAACACCTCCAGGGATGGGGAATCCACCACCTCCCTGGGCCGCCTATTCCAATGTTTAATAACCCTTTCAGTGTAAAAATGTTTCCTGATATCCAATCTAAACCTGCCCTG
>VXBO01000274.1:33695-55346 GCA_013400135.1 Rhinoptilus africanus | reverse complement strand
GCCATCAGTGAACTTGCTGAGGGTGCACTCAGTCCCACTGTGCATGTTGCCAACAAAGATGTTAAACAGCACTGGTCCCAGTACAACCTGTGAGGAATGCCACTCATCACTGGTCTCCACTTGGATATCAAGACATTCACCACAACTCTTTGAGCCAGCCAGTTCCTTATCCACCGAGTGGTTCATCCGTCAAATACATGTCTCCCATTTAGAGACAGGGATTTCATGCAGGACAGTGGCTGATGTCAGTTGCTCTTCCCTTATCCACCAACGCTGTAACACCATCATAGAAAGCCGCCAAATTTGTCAGGCATGATTTGCCCTTAGTGAAGCCAGGTTGGCTGTCACCAATCACCTCCTTATTTTCCATGTGTATTGGCAGAGTTTCCAGGAGGATCTGCTCCATGATCCTCCATCTCCTCCATGAGCCACAGAGGTGAGTGTGACTGTCCTGTAGTTCCCCGCATCTTCTTTTTTACCCCCTTTTTAAAAATGGGCATTATGTTGCCCCTTTTCCAGTCAGTGGGAACCTAACTGGACTGCCATGACTTCTCAGATATGATGGATAGTGGCTTGGCAACTTCATCTGCCAGTTACCTCAGGAACCATGGATGAATCTCATCAGGTCCCATGGACTGCATCTTCAGGTTCCTTAGAAGAAC
This sequence comes from Rhinoptilus africanus, assembly GCA_013400135.1. Taxonomy (NCBI): domain Eukaryota; kingdom Metazoa; phylum Chordata; class Aves; order Charadriiformes; family Glareolidae; genus Rhinoptilus; species Rhinoptilus africanus. The sequence continues at coordinate 54,684 of VXBO01000274.1, read as the reverse complement.
TTGCTCTTCTCCTACATAGGCATTTCCTCAGTCTCCCAGTTCCCCTCCCCTGGGGAACTCTGTTTTAAGTAGTTTTCCACTTCTGAACCTAACTGGAAAAATTCATATTATTACGAATATATTCCTATAGAAGAAGTTTGCAGGATGCTCCTTAGTTGGGACTTATATTTCAGAAAAGTGGATACTCTAAGATAGTGATTAAATTTTTTGCCCAGCTTCATTCACCATGTATCATACTTTGGACCACTATATTGGAAGGGAAAGGCATATGAAACTATATGAGCTTCCAAAACGAGCAGGGTTCAGATACTTCAGGCTGCAGTTCCGCCATTCCCAGAGACTAGCATGCAGGTTTTCTAGCATGCAGGTTTTCTAGCACTGGCCACAGGTGAGATGTAGATAGGGAGAGGGAAGATGAAAACTGAAGGTGAACGAGAAAACAAGAAGGAGAAGTTGAGACCAGGAAGTTACCTCTGATGATTACTGAAACTGCAGTGCACTCACTGGAGGGAGGCAAAGTATTTTGGAATGTCTTTTTTTCAGCAACTCTTCCTGAAGTTTCAAATGCTACGCCTAGCCAAAATCTCTTTTCATCCAGCTGTGGCTGAGCCTCTGTAAGATGGTATTAACCAGGGAGAATCACATTGCTGCAATTACAGTGGCTGATGCTGCTTCCTCTGTGCAGGTGTGCTAGGTGCGCCTTTGCACCTCTATCACCCGGCTTGGTCTAAGCCTCAGCTCTCCGGGACAAAACCTTCCTTTAAGGGCTGGGGCAATCCTGAAATTGAACCTTTCCTAAGAGTGGGTTAGGACTACGAGATTTTTATTTTGATTCTGAAAAAGGCCAAGCGGCTATAGAGCATGGGATCTTTGGGCCATACCAGTTATTAGGGGACACCACAGAGGAATGGTCAGCTAATGGATGGTTAAGAGTTTCCTTTCGGGTACTGCAATAGGGAACAGTTACTTTTTTCTTACTGCGAAAAAAAATCTTCCCTAGTGCAACCCTGCAGTTGCCAGCACAAGGAAATTCCTTCGCTTTCAAAGCCATATGACGTTTGGCACTTTCAGAGCGTAGCTGTTCTCCATACCACCTGCTCACTGAGCACATTTCCATGGACAGCTAATGCAAAGCAGGAATGAAACATAAATCACACATTAGCTCAATACGCAGTATCTTCCCTGTCTAGACCAGCCCTCTGCTGAAATGGATGCCTTGATGCAGTCAGCCTCAGCAGTTAGCTTATGTTAGAAATGGTTATCATGTCAGGAAAATAAACTGGCTGGCTGCAGAGCTGGTGAGAGTAGCCTAGTTCTCAGTTAGAGACAGGTCTAGACAGGGATGTATGCTTAGAATGCAAGTTTAATCCTTATTAAATAAGTAAATATATACACACAACTATGGACTATTTGAGAGAAAAACAGGTACCGTATCCACAGTATAAAAACCCCCCCCAAAAACTCCATTCATTTCAGTGAGAAGATAAGGCTCTGACTCATTTTGTTCATCCAAAAATAAATATAAATCAAGCCTTTTGTTTATCTAGTTCTGAATTATTACTGTGTGTTGTCTATTGTGTGTAGTCTTACTGTAGTAGGACATTTAACTCTCATTTCTTAGAAGATGGAAAAAAAAACCCTCCTAATCCAATTTTCCTCCTAATCCAATTCAGAAATTTGCATTCAGTTCCCAGAAGTGTTCTAGCTTTGAGCTTTAGGAAATGAAGAAAATGTTTGAACTTTGGAAATTCCCTGCATCATTAGTTTTATCAGATGCACAATACAGTAATCATCATGAGTGCTGAAACACTCATGAAGCTGGCCTTTTATAAAAAAATGGAAAGACACAGATGGGTTAATCCCTGCAAAGTGCACATGCATCACCATGGATGACTTTTTATTCTTAGGCCACAGAGCCCAACAGAACAAATGTGTGGACATTAATGATTTCCCTTGCAGTGTGCTTCCATTAGGACATCAGTCCAGCACTGTGTTTATACTGGATGAATAAAATGCTCTGGGCAAGTAACATCAAAGAATCTACAAGGTTGGTAGTTGGGGCTTTTTTCCATTCTAAAATGCACCCAAAGGGACATTACTATCTGCAGACGTGCTTGTGTGGGAAAGCCCCTGACTGGTAAAGTTAATGCACAGGCAGTGAATGAATGCTTAGATGTCTCAACCGCTGCTGTGATTTTCAGACACATCTCCTGATTCTTTGTAAGATATACAGCAGGTATTGGTTGTACTTAAGGATATCAGGTATGTGAAAAGTGGAAACATGAGTTAAACAGAGGTGTTGGCTTTCTGTCTGACACTGTGGATGACACAAGCAGCCAGATCACTAAGTGAATAAACAGAGCTTTTTATTTTCCCTGCTGCTATGTGAGCTCTGGTTATTTCTGACACACCTGCAAAGCCTCTGTGGAGCTTAAAATAAGTGTCTCACAGAGAAAGTTTGACTTAAACACACTTTTGCATGTGGGATCTGATTTTGGAAGAGGTGGGCCAACAAAGCTATTAAAGAGACATGCCAAAGAACTGTAAGCTTAAATATGTACCAGTTCACATCAAATCCCTTGTTCAGTGGGGAAAGTGCATGTGTGCACTCTCCATAAAAAAAAAAAAACCAACCAGGGCTCCATATTAAAGCAAAAAACCCTGCATATAGCTCCCTTTGCTCTCTATTTCTGAGCACATTTGGATTAAAAGAGAATCTCTGTTTTATCCCATTGCTTATTCTACAAATAAAATCACCACTTGCATGAAGGTAAGTTATAAAGCAGCAGTTTCATTGTTTATTAAGGGCCTCCGGAAAACGCTGGTACCATAACCTATGGATAAGATGCTGCTTCTGCCCAGAGCCATCAGCCTGCAGGCTGCACCACTCTTTCCAGCGCAGTGCCCGATCCAAGCAAGGGCAGTGGGTTGACCTCAGCTGAGGAACAGTTGTTTCTTCTCCTTCACTAGAGGTTAGTTTGAAGGAGTAAATGGAGCCAAAAACAGCTGAGCCACTCACGCCAGATTGCCTGTTCCAAAGTATGCCAGAGAATGTACCAGAGGGGCCTTCTTTTTAAGGAAAGATCATGACCCCAATACAACCAAAAAGATTTTATGCCACATGAACATTAACCCCCTCAGTCATAAGGGAATAAATTCCCTTTGGGTTTGTCCATTACAACAAGACCAATTATTTTTTGCTTGTAGCAAAAGGCAGGAGAACATTCACACATGTATTAATCAGGTCCAGTTTCTTTAGCATCCAAAGAAAAGCAGGCTGTTTAATGAGGTGACAGTTATCTAAACTTTGTTTACCCAATAAAGCCTGTGGGAAGCAGCTTGAAAGGCAGGAGGATTTAGACTCATACAGGCTCAGGTGCAAATGCTGCTGATGCTAACTCTCCTTTCATCAGATAAAGATCTCAGCCAGGAATTTCAAATGCAGAGTTTCTCCATTTTTAAATTCATACCCTGGAGAACAGGCTATGGATATTGTCAGAACCTGGAGCAATGGGGAGGGGGATAAGGCTAGAAGTGGTGTTAGCCGCAAGAATCACAGCCCTGCCAATTGTGGGCAGTGTGCAATTTGATCCCCTGCTCACCCTTAAAACTGTAACCAGTATTTGCAATAAATGTCAGGTCCTTGAGGGTTTCACCTAGTGCCAGTGAATGGAGCCAGACTCTTTGCAGTGGTGCCCAGTGACAGGACAAGAGGTAATGGGCACAAACTTGAGCACAGAAAGTTCGACCTAAACATGAGGAGGAACTTCTTTCCCTTGAGGGTGGCAGAGCCCTGGCACAGGCTGCCCAGGGAGGTGGTGGAGTCTCTGTCTCTGGAGACATTCAAAACCCGCCTGGATGGGTTCCTGTGCCCCCTGCTCTAAGGTGTCCCTGCTCTGGCAGGGGGTTGGACTAGATGATCTCCAGAGGTCCCTTCCAACCCTAGGATTCTATGATTTAAGACCTAGTGTCCTGTATAAGAGTACTTACTGTGGTTTTATTTTAAGAAAAGAAAAAAAAACAACAAAAACCCCACAAATTTTCTCTTATCTTCCCTTTTAAATAGAGTCTGGCAATAACCTGTCTCCATGGGAGGCAGACAGTGCTGCCTGTGAGACCAAACTGGTAGTGACTGAAGCTGAACAAGGGAAGGAAGGTTTATGCCAACTACAATATTCATTCTCCAACACTTCTATCTCTCTTCCAAAGTGTTCGTTATTAAGAACTTGGTATTTTCATAACAGCTGGATAATGGGCAGTGGGTGTTTCTGTGGTGGCATATTGAGAGCTCAAAGATTAATGTTGTCATTTTACTATTTCCATTCTATGCTGATAAATGTTTGGCAATCTTACTATCCCATTAGTAATATTAAATACTGTAAACCTGGGGTTTGGGGAAATATAAACCATTTTAAAATTGAATGTGACCAATAAAATGCTCTCTGGGCAGTTTTCCAATGCAAACACTCTCCAAGCTCATTATCAAAATATGGCATAGAAAAAAGCTACTAGATATTTCTTTCATAATCAAGGGTAAGGGATGTGAGCTTTTGGGGCAGTCCTTTATGAACAAGCATGGAGATGAAAATGTATATATTTCTGATTTCAAATAATATTACAACATGAAACATTAACTTTTGGAGGAGCTTCATTTAGATTTTCCCAACAATGTTAGATTGAATCTTTGGCAGATGGAAACCTCTCTGTTATATCACTCTGTCCTGACAAACTCTGCTCCTCTCATCCATAAAAGATGGCATTGTTTTCTTCAAAGAAAACTCAGAGTAAAGTCCAACAAGCACTGAAAAGAGATGAATAGGGCCTGGCTGGGGGTATCTCTTTGACACAGAAGCCCTTCTTTTACCAGTACAAGGCTGAGATGAGTTAGTCACCAGCCTGATGAAGTCAATGCCTGTTCCAGTACGCTTTCTCCAAGGTCATCCAATGAATCAATGAGCGAACTGGGCTGAGAACACAGGAGTCGCGTTCTGTGAGGGCTATAATTCTACTATATTTACCCAGGCTCTTGTGATTCTTAAAGCTTTTTTTTTTTTTTTTATGGGGGACATCGGCAGGCAGCCTGAAACAGGCATTATTTGAGACCTCTTACAAAATAAGGTATGTAGCAGGTCAGCATTAGCAGACAGGGAGCAGAGAGGTGGGAGTGCTGCAGAGGGCTTTGGGAAGCGTACGGAAATTCACCCAAGACTCGCAATGAACTTTAACGTTTAAACATTTGCTGAAGGGAGAAAGAAAAAAAAGGATTCAATCCCCAAATGAATGGGACTAGAACATGACCCCAGGAAAGGTCATTAAAGCACAGAGGCACTTTTCCACTCTGTTTGGTTTAGGCACTAGAATGCAATCAGGGCGCTTGGCAGCTCTGAGCTTCTACAAGCACCTTAGTAGCATTACATTCAGATGTATATATCCTGCTGCCTTATGTCTCAGCCATAACAGGATCTTTTCTCTGTCACGAATAAACAAAGCCTGATCTTTTCCCACATCATTTCTATTTCAGTAGAAATAGAGAGATCTGGTTATTGGTCTTGACTTCAGTAAGCTGCTTTCCTCTATATATGGGCTGAGGCACACAAAATGCTGAGCTGCTTCTGGACACAAGCTGAAATTGAACTCAAGATGATACAAGCAGAAGCAGATTTGCTCAGACCCACTTTGTAGGGGGACTTCCAAGGAAACTTCAGAGGGAAAAGCAAGGGTTTTGAAGCAGTGCAGAGAGAATGCTGCAAAGCATTGACCACTGCCAGTACCTGGAAGGTCTGATGGTGAGAGTGAGGGTGATGGTCATGGAGGTGAACTGGAGATGGCTTAGCAGCTCAGCTGTGCTTGAGTTTAAATAGCCAATATTTACCCTCTGCTCCCACTTACCCTTCCTTATAGTCATGCAGGCTCTTTACTTGAATGTACAGTAGAGTTTGTTGCACTAAGCCCTCAACAAATACAGTTTAAGAAATACTACTCATGAGAATCACACAACAAGATGCAACAAGGAATCTTCCACACAGAATCTAAGACCACATAAAGAAAACTTACAAGTTTGTAGATTATCACAGGATATTAAAAGAATTAAAAGAATCACAGCGATGTCAGCATTAGCAAAGGTAAACACAGCTTCAAGCCAAAAGTATCTTCAGAAGAGCTGCCAGACTGGAAAACCATTACAATAAAGCAGGAGGCCATGTGGACACTAACACATGTCCCCAGATGACTGCCTGAATGTGGAGCTTCTGGGCATTTAGGTATAGTTAAATAAGTTTGGCTGATGCCTCAAACTCATAAGATTCTACATGACCAGACATCCTCATCTCCCAGTGTCACTCTTTAGGAAGGTCTCTTTACAGAGGCTTGTGGGAAAGGGTGTGGGGTGAGAGGCAGAGCTGCTTACTCTTCTCCACATGTCCTTTCTCTAGGACACTCCACCACTCTCTGAAGGTAACCACTGCGTTTCACCTACTCAGACAGCAAAGTAACCTGCCTTGGCATCTGCTGTTGCCGTTCAATAACTGTTTCCTCTCCTGTGTCCATAAGTCATTGTTAAATGAGGACGTGAAAAAGGTGGCTTCCTATTTCTGTCCTCCTTCATAACTCATGAACATGAACTGCTTGGATGGCTGATTCGGCCCTTTTCCAGAAATAGTCTTGCCCAGTGCTGGCCTCTCCCAGTCTCTTCCTGCCTTCTTTTAGGGCAGGACTCTGAAGGCCATGCTGGTCCTGGCACTACAAAGGGAGGAGGCTGTGGGAGGTGGGTGATCCCACTGCATACAGGATGAGGACACACAAGGAGACTTCTTACCTTGTTTTTCCTTCCTGTGGACAAGAATGTCCAGGAGCCAGGTGAGCTCAGTTACAAGCCAGACACAGTCTGCTGTGCAAAACCATCTCGTGGCAGAATATATTTGATTAAAAACTGTGCAAGACACCCAGCGCAACACACACAGGTTGGCTGGGACTCAAGAAGTCCCAAAGCTGGGTTTAAAAATCTGTTCTCACAGCTCGAAAGTAATGCTCTTAAACCTAGGGACAAACAGGGACTGATTAACAGAAGTTCACCGCTGGTTTTGGAATGTAATTGCCTCATATCAGTAGAGGTTAATTTCAGATAAATAGATCATAGTGATATCCTTTGAGTCTGGGTAAGCTGATCTAAGATGAAGCTGCCAGTTCAGAGATTTAAAATTAGAGCAATGCTCTCCCTCCTTCAGGCCCCCCAGCATCATTCTTGCTACCACATGCTAACCCTGCTGCAATCTGATGCTGTACCCGACTGAGAATTGCTATGCTCAAGTGGGAGGCAATGAGAACACAAGCACCACTGCTACAAAAGTCAAATAGAATTTCCTTTATTACAAAATGGATGAACAAATATGAGGGTCCGTTTCTGTGGCACTGTGACAACCCTACTACGTACCACCTTTTCTTAGTAGGACAGGGATGCGCTCTCTCTTGAGGAAAAGGAGAACTCCCCAGAGAGTGAGATTCAACAGTTGTGAGGGGCTCCTTACTGTCTGGAAGGTAGGAATAGGCAGACAGGCACCAAAGGGCTGACAGAAGATAAGCATCCCTTCATTAAAAGCAGATAGCTGAAAAAAGGGAGGAGAAATCCAAACAGCACATTCTACACAACTACCTATCACCAATTATTAATAACCCAGCTGGTTGAAAAGCACCTCTTGCTTAGACCTGTGGTGTCCTGATTCTCAAGGAAGGATAGTTCTGGTGCCCATCTCCAACACATCAAAGCCCACATCTTCTGCTCCTTAGAGTTTGCTCACCCCTGCCTGGTGGTGTCAAATCTGCCCATGCACAGGCCAAATAGCAATGTCATGGCTGGTGATCTGGTGCTGTGGGCTCATCCCTTAAAACACAAAAGTGTTTTGTGTTTCACAGACTTTCAGCCAGGGGAGACATGACATCCTTGCTCTTGGGCAGAATTTGGGTGGTTCCTCATTGGGACAAAAAGCTTCTACTTTTAAACACTGAAGATCAGCATCCCCTATGTATGCAGATACAGTACAGCAGAGCTGTATCCAAATGCTACCAAGGTATATTACACCAATATAACACAGATTCCACTGGCTTTTATGGCCCCTTTCCATTTCCTGCTGTCTTGCTGTATGACAAGGTCTTAAACTCTCCATTAAGTCTAAGCACACTTTAATCCAGAGCAAACAGCTCCAGTGCACCAAAGGTAAAAAGGCCATGAGAGACCATGTCACACACAGAGCTAGGATTGGAATCAGCAAACTCCGCATGTGGAGTCAATCTCTGGGTTAACACATACCCGAAAAGCCCATCCACCTTTTAAAGTGATCAATAGTAGCCTATTTTCAATGATCACAGCTTGGAGCTCACTAGCAATCCTAGATAAACCACTTTCCTTCTCCCTCTTCCCTACCTAGAATGTGTAAACCACAAGCAATTTTTTTTTATGCTCTGCATCATTTTTAAGGATGTCATTTTACCTTTCTCTACTTTGACTGAATTCTGGATCCTCAAAACAACTATTCATTTTTCTCTGCCCTGATAATGTTTTCCTCTTTGCCCAAACATCTTCCCTAACTCCCTTTAAAATGCTCGTTTTCTGAACTTTCCTGTCACCTGGTCTCACTCAAAATTATGCTAAGTTCATCTCGAAGTCCCTTGATTCAGTTCTATTCTCATGGAGATCTGATCAGGGAGATATACGCACTGCAGCCAGTAGAACAATATAAAACTGTTTTGTGAGAAGAGCCAGATGGAGAGACACATGAATCCTGGGCATATGAGGACACACTTACAGGATTGACCCGAAGGGGTTTCAAAAGAGTTAATGCTGTCACTGGATTGAAAAGTCTGTGTTATGCTAGTAGCACATAAAGCTTTTCACTCTTCTCTGTGGTCGCCTGCAACTTATCAGTAAGTATTTAACATGCATTTTCCACATAAGTGACCTTCATACTCTCAGTTCAGCATGCACAGTAATGCCTTTGCTGCAAGTTCTATCTGTTGTTTAATAAGAACTGCTGTTAGCAGCAATCTGTGAAATGTGTGATCATGTCCCTTCCTTGTGGATCACGTCCTCTTTCTTGCTTTGTGCTGTACAGGCTGCAGCTCCCTTCCCTGACGCCAGGGTCACATTTGCCTAAGGTGAACCCCAGTGAAAGCATGGAGCTGTGCCAACCTCAACAGGATGTTTGTTGTGTACTATCACCTCCCAGCAGGACCTTCATGGTGTGCAGCTGTACTGCTGTTCCTCTCCCCTCGCTATGGGTGTGCAAGACATCAGGAGGGCAAGAGAGTTTGCCCAAAGGCCCAGCATTTACACAGAAGTCCTCTGGCAAAGAGGAGACACATCTCCCCACCCTCCTCTCCTTGTCCTCTACTGGCACTGAGGACTCTGAACACATCTTATTGTGACCAGGGTGTTTGAAGTCAAAGCATGAATGTTTCAGAGCCTATCTTCTCCCAGTAACGTCTGTGACTGGTCTTTATCAAGTGTTGCACTTCAGTGCGTGACTAAACATGCTAAAATCCATGAGGCAACAGATGACACACTTCTGAGATGTTCAAAGTGAAAGTGGGAAGTTCACTCACTCGAAATAGGCAGTCCAAGCACATGGACAAGAGAAGGGATGACAATACTAAAGAGTTAACACAGACCAGTTAGAATACTATTTTTGGATTGCCCTCTGTGAAGAGACAGCAGATTTTCCCAGCATGTCAGTGACCTTCTTTTGCCTACAAGTATCTAAGGCTGCACAGAAGTCTTTGCTCATGAAAGTTATCACTGGAGCCTTTAAAAAGCCTATATACCCAAACATTACATGCAAGATGGGACAATAAAAGGACAGTGCGAAGGGGTTTGTTAACTGATTCTTCACTAACACCATTTTGACATGTACTAGTGACATAAGATAATAAAATTTGCACGGCACTGTTTTACATCAGAGGAATTTACTGTTCGGGAAAGCTGCCGTGAGAACAGTTCCAAAGAGACCTGCTCATGAGAGCGGTGCCCACAGGAGTGGTGCCGCAGCCCGGCAGCTCACCCAGGCTCACTGCAGGCAGGGTGATGGCTGCCTCCTGCCTCTGCGGGGTGCAGGCAGCATCCCGCCAGTAACAAACACGGTGCTGCTTCTGAGGAACAGGCTACGATCAACTGCTGGGTTAGTATTTAAGTGACTAATGTAATTGCCCAAGTACTATGGATGATTTTAAGTCATCACTTCAAATGTGATGGTTTGAGTTGGAAAGTCCATCACAGCAAAGAGCGGTGACTTACATCAGCTCTCCACAGAGCGGGGACAACTGATGGGATTTTAACACAGGATGATATTTTCAAAGGTGCCTGTGCTATTTCAGAGACTAATGTAAGAGAAAGGTGGCCCCAGTTACTCTGTATTTCCAGAGATCATCATTCAAGCTCAGTTTAGAAGGTTTCAAATCCTGTTTCTACAGGATTTAAGCAGTATTATCCAGCAATCCCTCTGCATGCAAATAGCCCTTTAAAAGATTTGAAGATGTACTTGTTTGTACAAAAACAATTCTTCCATTGCAAAATTCTACATACTGAGTAAATCACATCGTTTGGTGATTCATATTGCAATTTGTCTGGATAACGGACGGATACAAAAGACTTCCAGCTGACCACATGCCTGAAGTTTCTCCTTCACAACCCACGGTGGGTGGCAGCAGAGGCCCTTCAGACACGGCAGAAGCAGCCTGAGTCACAGAGATGTTTATCTAGACAAGCAGATGTTGCAAAGGGTGACTTATCATGTTGTTTTCTCCTGTTAAAAAAAGAAGAAAAAAAGCTTTCTTGTAACTAAAACAAAAGACAGAACCCATTGACAAACACATTCCTGTCAAGCATCCTGTCCAAAAATGTTCATGTACTTGTAGCAATATGCTGAGCATGAGTAGAACCTGTAGAGGCTTGAAAGACAGTGTACCTGCTATGTAATGGCAGGTATCTGCCTTTAAACTACTTGCTCTTTGATTGCTTGAGAAGAAATGCAAAGATGTCAATGATAAAAGTTGCCTCAGAGGGGACAAATGACCAGCAGTAGCTGGAGATCAGGTGGCTGCTATCAGATGTTAGGAAATTACACCTAGGTCTCTACAGAGTGGTATCGAGATTTTAATGACGGTCCTTCAGAAGACATCTCTAACACAGAACACCTGTTAAAAGGAAACCTTCACTAAAGTCAGTATCCTTCAAAGCTGAAGTCTTTAAAATTCCACTTAGCAGAGCTAAAAGCACAGAAGTAACCCTTGTCTCACATGTGCCTTCTCTGTTCATGCTCTAAAGGTTTTGACCATTTAAACACCTGGCCTCACCAGCCTCATGGGAAGCAAAGTGACAACCTTCTGCATTCTCACAAAGGACAAAGTAAAGGCACAGTCATTTCCTTCTAATTCTTCTTCCAACCCGACATGTTGCTTTGATGTAAGAACTTGCAAGATTCATATCCCTGTACTAAAAACTGGCTTTAACAACAAGTAGAAAGGAAGAGCCGCACAAACATCTCTCCTGTTCCCAAAATATGGTGGCACACTTGGGACTAGGCAGGCACAAAGGAAAACTGGTGGCTCGATAAACCACAGGGAGGTAGGTCAGGTCCCAAACCAGCTTTCGTATGGAGTGGGCTCAAGTTTATCGATATTTTAATACATATTTTAGTGAATGATTTCCCTATGATTTGCCTGCTCATCTTCTTAGGCATTGTCAATGTAATTTTCTTTTATTTTTTTGGATAAAAGTTTCTCAAATCATATGAACTGTCCCAAACAACAGAAATTTCCTATTGTAACTCCTCCTTACTGGGGTGCATGATCAGAGTCACCATTAGAAAACCCATACTATAAAAACATTAGAAAGTTTAATAACACTAGAAAGCATTAACTATCAAGCATTAGTAGTAATCCAAAGAGAAATACAAAATGTCTTCATAAAACCTATTTTTTTTCATTAAAAATACCTCAGAATACATTGCAGCTTGCACAGAGTTGGGTCAATTAAAATCCACTGGAGTAAGAAAGGACAAAAGAAATATGTTGAGATTTCACTAAACTCTGTCTTTGAATGTAGATGCCTAGTCTACACTAGTAGATTCATTCTTATACCGGGATAAAGCACATTTTATTCTTTTAAGTGTATAAAAATAATAAACTTACCAGCAGAAAAAAAAAAAAAGACCGTAATTTTCTTGAAATTCTGTAGGGCAACTCCCAGTGTCCAAGCGTCTGGTGAACACAGTTTTACTTCAAATGGTGCATTTGGAGGTGACTTTGTGGAAATCATGCTGCCACTGTGACTGGAGGGAAAAGAAAGATTAAAATGATTTATATTCTGACTGTTCCTCTGGCTTTTGGGACCACGAGTCACAATAGAAGTTTAACTCATTTATAAGGGTAAAAACTTTTAACATTGTTTTTTCCTTTTTTTTAGATTCTCATATTAAAGGTTTTGTAGTGAAAGGAACAAAAAGCAACTTCCAGTCTGTTGCTTAACTATTTAGGACAGATGTGCTGCCAAAGTCCAGCATTCTTTTTTAACTGCTTACACATGTACCCCAGATGAGTTTATTGGTGAAACCTAGGTTTTATTCTTGGGGATATGGCTATAAATTAAAAATACAAAATAAAATGACAGCTTCCTCCTACTCTTGCATGTTAACTTAATCTACTAACTAAACTATTTTCCTTTCAAGCTTCTCTGTTTAAATTTGGCCACATAGGCTAAAAGTCCAAAGCTGATGGAGATAAGGGAACATTAGGAAAGAGTTTCAGTTAAGACTCAGTCAAATTGGAGTAGAGATCAACTGATGATAAACGAGTTAACAAATGGATTTTGGAAAACATATATCTTATTAAGCTGTCTCCCAGCTGCAGGATCCTTGGCAATTGACAACATAAGAGATCTCGGGCTCTGCTCTTTCTGGAGCTGCTGCAACCTTGCAAACTTTGTGCTCAACCAAAAGAGGAGTAAAATTTTTAAAAACTAAACAATGGCTAAAATTTATTCATAGTGCAGTTCTATTTACTTGTCTAAATTTAGCCTAGTAATTAATTGTAACCATGTCTTTCACCTAGAGGACCTACTGAGTGAAACTGAAAAGGTGGCTCAAAAACAGTCTATCAGGTCAGGCAACACAGAAAAGACCAGATAACCATGGTCTCCTCAGCCTACTGTTCACACATACCTAATAACACAACAATATATCCTCAACATTAACTATGGGAGTTTAGTCAAAATAGCAGTTGCAATTAACCCTCTGAACAATTTCTGTAAGAATAGTGACTTCTATGCTACTTGAAATTTTTCACCATGTCCTTCAGATATGTACACCTGAGTTGAACAGAAGTTGCATGCCTAAGATAAAAAGGGATTGGTTAAATTCTGTGGCATGTGCTAAGCAGGAATTCACATATGGTCATCATGATTTTATTAAAGATCATGGATCCATGATGTGCTGTGATTTTTAAAGGCACAGTTCAGGAGCACTGCTAGAGACTCGTATATATTGTGCCCTGAACAGCTTCAGAACAAACTTCAGAACAAATCCCATCATTTCATTGCCTTCTGAATATTTCAGGGACATATGAGAGCTCACACAACACAAAAATCAAAACAAACTCAGAAAGAATCACATAGGATTTTCACCAGGGCAGCAAGAAAACAAAGCAAAGACTCTCCCATCATGATGGAACATCTTCCTGCACCGGCCCCATCAACAATGGGTACATACAGAGTATTGGGTAACAGTACCCAGAAGTTACACCACAGTCTTGCACAGTGGCAGAATAAAATATTGCAGCTTTCTTCTTCAGAACAGTTACACACAACCATTGAAATGTCAGCTACTTTTCTAACTCTATCTATGACATTTAAGTTAAAAAAAAGTGTATTGACATCTATATCACGAAGTCATGATTAAACTTTAATGAGAGGCTTAAAATTTACCAGCAGAATGTATTTTTTGAATGGGTCACCCACATTAAAGATGCCACATTCCATCACAGAGATAATATTTTAAAAATAACTTCCTAGATTTGCATCCTTCCAACAGATGATTCAGGAAGGGAGGAAAATTATAGAGAGTTCAGTCTTGACAAGGGGAGAGCACTCTTCATTCTTGTGCTAATACTGCTGTTTGAAGAACAGATTAAGTTGTGGAGGAGGACTAAGAAACAGAGGCCAGTCAGAAGAAAGAGAAAGCTTAATCTGAGTGAGGACACCTTTTAGATGTGCCAAAATTATTTGAGTGATAATTAAGACAGTAATTCAAATTAGAAGCAGATGATAGTTTAACATTCCTCAGACCCTTATTCAGCAAAATTTTTGAGAGCTTGCCTGGTTTTAGTCCCACCAAAGTCAATTAACAATCAAAGAGCAGTTCAGAAAGTTTGAAACATGAGAACCATTTCCCCTATTTTTTTGGAGGCTGCTAAATTAAAGATTTCTGGGGCTTTGGCGTGGTGTTATCTAGCTGGGTCCTGCAAAAAGGTTTTGTACAATAAAACCAAACCACCATTACATCTTGTATAGCCTACATATAAACACAGCAGTGCAGCACATGGGGAAAGGTTTTGCTTCTGTGAATCATCCTGCTTACATCTTTTTTCCAGTGGTGACCAGAGTATCATTTGAGTGCAAGAAATCCGTTCTACTGGGACCCAATCACAGGAAAATCTTCTTTCTTATCCATTCAAAGACTGGCACTTCATTGACAACTGAGACCTTATTTCCCTTTTAAAATTTCTATATAATCTCAACTAATACAATTGTTTCAGGACCTGAAGTTTATTTTGCTTCTACGACAACTTGAGGAAGTTATTTCCAGTGATTAATTACATATCCCAGACCAGGATCTTAAACTTGTGGCTTTGCCTTAGCTGGACACATGATCGTCAGTTCAGGACTCTATTTTTCACATGAGTACGATGACCTTCCTCCAGAGACGCACTAAACCCATGAAGTGGAGAAGGCAAGAAAAACTCCCCTCCAAAAATCACAGCATTAGTGGATAGTAGGAATTCTCTTCCTCTAACAGAGCCCTTCAAAAGAGCTTTCAAGTGAGTCATGAGTCCTATTTCCTTAACGGTTGCCAAGGACACAATGCAACACAGTCACAGAAAAACTAAAGTGGTTGCTGGCAATCCCAATAAACTCCAGAAGCTTTAGCAGAAAGTTAAAACCTCTCATACTACTGTAGATTAAGAATTTGCATTCCCTCCTGCTATCTCAGACTAGGTGGAATCACCCCTTTCTTTGACAGCCTCCTCAGGTTTTATTTTGGGCTTTGGACTTCATGGAGAGGGATTTGTGGTGATTTTTTGACACTGGTAACTTGCTAGAAATTTATACACATCCTTACGTTATCTTAAGCAGTTTGGGCATATCCTGAGAAATGTAGCCACTTGTGTACTCGAAAGGCTTTATTGCTGCTGTTTTATGGAGGTATCTTGTATTTGCCACAGAGCTGGCTTTTCTGATACATTCACAAAACTGATGTATGTGACTCCCCTGCTGCATTCCAAATAAAGGTTTATTGATGAATCTTTTTGACTTGCACAGGTTGCCATTGTCTCAGAGCGTGAGATAATGGATGTAGCTTCTGGAATACTGTGTTATGTATTTGGGATATAAATCACGCCCCAAGTTCCTTAATGTATATTTCACAGTGAGACATGTGTGTCTTATCTATTCTTGTACAAACATAGGCAAGATCTGCAAATATTCTCAGCAAAAGGGGAAAAATGTCTGGGGGAGGTAAAATTCCTTCTTGGCTTCCTGAGAAGGTTTGTATGAATTGTCTGAGCAACGATCTGCAACCCAGCAAACGCCTTGCTTTTTCCTAAGATCAGGCTCCTCAGGAGCATATTCTATTCTGAGAGCAGGGAGCAAGAAAGAAAATAACCTTGCAGTATCCTTTAAGCCTTATCCAAACAAGGGTGAGGATTTTTTGAAAAGTGACTAATGACTGTAGGTGCCTTGAGACTCCATAAAGAGGTCTGATTTCCAGGGCTTAAGGTGTTGCTTTGGGGCTGAAAATAGCAGCCTTGCTGGTGCCTCATGTTAGCCAACCTAATACGGAGGCATTCAAACTCACTAGATTTTTCCCTTACTTGAACTTCTAGTGTAACCCACTGGTGATACTGTATGGCAAATAACCTCCAACTTTGGTGCTTCGGACACTCCTCCATGTTTCATTTCATTCATATCTGTCCTGGTTGTTTGAATTAAAATTGCTGTAACCCGATTTGTTAGATAGGGAAATTTTGGAGACTTTCAAGACTGAGAGCTTCTCTACTTCCAAACCACAACTAGGAAGAGGAAAAAATGAAGTGCTTTGCCCCTTTAGATGTCAAAGATAACCTCCAAGCTGTAAAGCAATCAACTCGCGTGTTATAGAGACCTCAAGCAGACAGACTAAAGTAAAAACAACCAAGGTGTTAATTTCAGCAATTGATCTCCAGGCCAGTGTTCACTTCAAAGAATACTCATGATCATTTGAGTGTTAACATTTCCAAACAACTAGTATAAAAAGAAATATCCTGTACTGGGTCAAATGACTTTTTAAAGGACTGTAATTCATTCTGACTGATATAACATATGTTAAAAATAAAACACTGTGCAACATATGAACTGTAACAATTAAAATAATGGAAGCCCACCCTCTAGAGTAAAAATGAATCTCCCTTTACCAATGATAGAAAACAGCAGTGCAGCATTTGGAACCAGAAAACTGACTTTTCTCCCCTGCATTTTGAAAGGCAGACCCGGACCACCATCAAGAGGGGATTCTTTGCCCACGAAGATTTCTCTCACCAGTGTGCTCATCCCTTTGTGCCTTGGAGTTTTGTTCACAACAGTAAGGCTGTAGGTGGTTTAGGACAGCACTGGGTATGGATAGTTTTACTGCAGATGTTTCCAGATTGCTTGTAAGAGCTAGGAGGACAGGGGATGGGAGACATTTAGTGTTGTAACTGGAAACATTTATGACATAAGACTTCATGTACATGTGTGGTGAGCTGGACTAGGGAAGGGATCATCCCCCTGTACTCGGCACTGGTGAGGCCCCACCTCGAGTGCTGCCTTCAGTTTTGGGCTCTCACTACAAGAAGGACATTGAGGTGTTGGAGCGTGTCCAGAGGAGGGCTACGAAGCTGGTGAGGGGTCTGGAGGACAAACCTTACGAGGAACGACTGAGGGAACTGGGGTTGTTTAGCCTGGAGAAGAGGAGGCTGAGGGGAGACCTCATCACCCTCTACAACTGCCTGAAAGGAGGTTTTAGAGAGATGGGGGCTGAGCTCTTCTCCCTGGGGACAAGGGATAGGACAAGAGGAAAAGGGTTCAAGTTATGTCAGGGCAGGTTTAGATTGGATATCGGGAAACATTTTTTCACTTAAAGGGTTATTAAACAATGGAATAGGCGGCCCAGGGAGGTGGTGGATTCCCCATCCCTGGAGGTGTTTAAGAAAAGGGTAGATGTGGTACTGAGGGACATGGTTTAGAAGGGGTTTTTGTCAGGGCAGGTTAATGGTTGGACTTGATGATCTTAAAGGTCCCTTCCAACCTCACCGATTCTATGATTCTATGATTCTATGATTCTACATTGGCCAACATAGCAGGATCTCTTGCATCCACTCTAACTGTAGAATTAGGATACGATGTGCTGTAACTGAAACAAAGGGAAACATGGCTATGTTTACAGGCAAACAGAGTCTGCACATCCTCAGCAATGTTGTAGCTTTAAACATAGCAAATAGATGTCAATCAGCCACTCATATTCCGACTATCCATATAGTTTATTTTGATTGTCATGGATGTGTGTACCTGACAGGACAGAGAAGGCACCCTGGGAACACAACAAGAACGTTATCCGCTGATAGGTCAGCAATTGTCCACCACTTTTACTTAGTCTGCTTTTCTGCAGCTGAGCTTTTCACACTAGAGACTCTGTGGAGTCAGACCAGAGCGCAGAGACTGGGCTGCATTCCTGTCAAACCCCAGTAATAAGGGCACATTTCCACTGGCCTGGGAGGAGGCCAAACATCAGACCCAAGGACTATTCACCCCTCAAGCCTCTTGCCTTGAACCACATCATGTTTTCAGGCACCTCAGAAAGTTCTCACTTCCCAGGGAACCAAACGCCTGCCAGGCCTGTGAAGAGTTATCTAGGCTCTCTGTTCAACCGCTGTGTTAATTGTAAGGTGCTCACGCGCAGTGGCAAACCACAGGCTCACTTGCAAGACAGCTCAGCTGTCTGAGCTATGCTCCAGCTGTCCATTACTGACTCCCAGCTAAGATGAAATAACTGCCATGTGAGCACTCAGCCCACTTCAGAAGAAAGTGGAAGTTTGAAATCAACAGGCAACTGAAGTGACCCTGTTCTGCTCAGCCATGAATCAAAGTGCTCACACGAGCCACTGTGTCTCAGCTGAGAAGGGCTAAATGAAAAGCTAATCAAAAAGCTGGAAAACCCAGAGGATAGTTTTAGTCACCACAGTGTTTCCTGTCTTGGGATTGGGGTGTATGAAGCAAACCTCTCCTCCTCCGGGGCATTTAACGTTGACTGCTACTATGGGAAAATGGCATATGCTTAGGCTTCTCCGGGACCTGAGTGGACTCACTCACAGCTTATTTTACACACTAACTCTAGAGGGACAACACCTGATGGTGAGACACATGCTCCCCAGCCATCGGTTAGGCACAAAGTTAACCACACAGGTAACAACACCAACCTTGAGCAAATACATGAGCAAGTGTGCAGTAGTCAGGACATCATTAAGGTGACGGGAAATACTGTGGACAAATGCCACTAACTGGATTCCTCTGGCATGGCACATACAACTGTGCTGTGATATCTCTAATTTATTTATCCTCTGTCCTGGGCAACATGCACAGAGCGAAAAGGCTTTTTCTGATTGACAATGTAAATTCTACACAACAGGCCCACCATGTAAACTTACTGCTGTCTTCATCTTTTAAAGACTGGTCAGTCAGAATGTTTTTATCCTGGTAGCCCCAAACAAACATTTTGTGGCATGGCAGCGTTCAGTCTGAGCTTTCCTTTCCACCTTAACATGCACTTGCTCTGCCCAACTGTTTATATCAGGATTTCTGAATATTCCTTTTAAAGGATGCTCAGGCAGATAAGTCAGCCTTCTGGACAAGAAGCTATTTCTTGGAAATGTATTAAATTTTATTCAGGATCCGTTATATATAATACAGGACATTGTTGACTGACATCATCTGCTGACTGACAGCTCCAACCTGGCTGGTCAGTTCAAGCTTTAATTGGCTCCAGTCCCAGGCAGGGTAGAAGAGATTGTGAAATTAATAATCTGCTGGTTCCATCAGAAACATCCACAGCTGAAAGGCCTTCGCAGGCTACCCATAAAAGGCCTCCAGTGGCCAAAAAAATTGGACATAAAGAACATGTCTTGCCTGATTTCCACAAGAGGCTTTCTATGCTAATCTGGTTCCTGTAGCACTGTCTAAGCTGAAATATCATGTCTGCATGGATCTTTCTTCCCTTGCCACTTCCTCTAAATTCAATGCCAATACAAGGTGCCACGTTTTCTCCTCATAACACAACTCAAGGACCTCAGTTCCTAATATAAAAGTAGTGATTGCATCTGAATGAGTTGCAGTTAGAGGCTGGTGGTTGTATCTCATGTCATTCACTTATGAAGGACTCTACGTCACATTTTAACCCTGATATGGCCTGTGCTCCATGAAAGGCTAAGAGAGGAGAGGAGTTTCTCTTGCCCATCTCTGAGCTGCACTGTTCAGTAATACACAAGAACTCAGACTAAAATGAACATGTCCTTCAGGCTGTGTTCAATTCTGCTGCTTTGCTGCACATAGTAACAACCAGCATTGTGGCCAGCAGGTCAAGGAACGTCATCCTCCCCCTCTGCTCTGCNCCTGGACGCGTTCCTGTGTAACCTGCTCTAAGGTGGCCCTGCTCTGGCAGGGGGTTGGACTAGATGATCTCCAGAGGTCCCTTCCAACCCTACAATTCTGTAGCTCTGTGACTCTGTAACCGTCCCTCACACATAGACAAGATGCACTGGGCACACTTGCTTTGCACACCAGCAGAGCAGAGCCCTTGCTGGCAGAACACTGGCGTCACTCAAGCAGGCAGCAGCTCAGTGCATTCTGACAGTCTCATTCATCAATCATCAGCAAAAACCAGGACTTTTGTTCCTCTTCCTCTTCCTCTTCTCCCTTCGCAGCATTTTTGCAGTTAATATCATTCTCAGCTCTAGCATTTCAGCAATGCACTGGAAAGCTGCTACTGGAGGCTAAACTTTATTCTGCCATATGAATTTTTTTGTTCCACTCTTGAACAGGCATTTCTTGGAAGGGTTAGTACTCACAGAACTGTAGCACAAGNGACTAGATGATCTCCAGAGGTCCCTTCCAACCCTACAATTCTGTAGCTCTGTGACTCTGTAACCGTCCCTCACACATAGACAAGATGCACTGGGCACACTTGCTTTGCACACCAGCAGAGCAGAGCCCTTGCTGGCAGAACACTGGCGTCACTCAAGCAGGCAGCAGCTCAGTGCATTCTGACAGTCTCATTCATCAATCATCAGCAAAAACCAGGACTTTTGCTTCCTTTCCTAGGAATCCCACAAGTCAGGGATCAATGCATAAAGATGAATTAAGGACATGTCAATTCTGTAATGTAAAATACAGGCAAAAAGTTGGGAGCAGACAATGTATATACCCTCCTCTTCTTGCTGACTGTCCTAACTAATTAGTCTTTCCTCTGTTTGGCCATGCCTTCACTGATTCAACAGCACAGAATTAAACCTGGCTATATTACATATGTTTAGTTGAAAGCTGCAAATGAACATATCTGAACTCTAGGTTCTTGTCCTTCTCTTCTCCACTCTCATCTGGTTTTGTCTATCTCCTCTCCTCTCCTCTCCTCTCCTCTCCTCTCCTCTCCTCTCCTCTCCTCTC
>VXBO01000274.1:0-33679 GCA_013400135.1 Rhinoptilus africanus | reverse complement strand
AATCTTTTTTTTTTTTTTTTCTCCTTTGTTTATGAGGAATTAATTGTTTGGAGCCTGATCCAAAGAACTCTATAGAGTCAATGCAAGTCTTCCATTGACTGCAGGAGATTTTTGTGGAGATTTCTGATTAAGTAAACTCCCTTGAGTCCTTGGCAGCTTTGATCTCAAAGACATTATAGTTCTCCAGCTACCCCACCTATCAGCAGAATCACCAAAGTGAGTTATCAGAAACCTGCCACATGAGATTCACCCTCTGGATCAGATGAGAGGGTCAGCCAAAGCCTTTGGATAGAGGACAGCCATGTCCTTAAGCGCTCTAAGTCATGTACTGATAGAGTGTCATCAGGCTACTATGTTCAGGGATCCACTGCCTGCCTCTGCTCCCACCCAGGAGCACCAGGCCAGCTCCTGCCAGTCAGTGACTCTCACATGGACCCCAGAGGAGCAGAGGTGCCATGGGACTGTACCATAGCCAACTCCCTACAAAGGGAGCATAGAGTGGGAGCTATAGCAGTGAAAAGTGAGCACGCTCAGGCCTCAGAAGGCATAGCTTCAGGAAAGAGTGCTTCCAGTTTCCTCTCTCCTTCCCGGACAGTGTATTGATCAGACTTCTTTTTATGGTGGTAAATTTTATATTTTTTTTCTGGATTTCACACAGTTATGGAACTAGTCAAACCACTTAGCCAGTTGTATACAGCCCTTGGTGGATTTAGTCCCTATTATTCTATGTAAGCTGTTTACAGGCACTCTCTGCTTTTTACAGATGTACTCCTTTGACTGTTTTGCTGCCAGCTGTGAACAGGCAGCAAACATTGCAAGGAAGAGGTACCAGTTGACAAGTTCCCTTTCAAGTGTTGTAAGAGCCCTTCACAGAACCTAACTGTCAACAGAATAACTCCCTTGCTGAAAAATGGATACATTTTAAATCAGAAGAAAACTGAATGGTGAATAGTAGACACCAAATAATTAATACTGGCCCTTTTTGTTCTTATCAAACAGTGGAAAGTCAGTCTTTAGTTAATTATGTTCACAGTGAGGCATTTCAGAGAAGTTCACAGATAGGTAACAACTAACAGCATCACTCTACTCAAACAATGAGACCTAAAATAACATTTCATGGCATTTTCACTAAACACAAAGAACCCATTTAGAATACCATTTTATTGTATTTTCTGCACACGTGTTCAGTAAAACCCAGAAATGGTACAGTGAGACATTTATGAGTCTTTTGAAGTGAAAGTGTTTCTCAGGTAAAATACATGTGGTTTAGGTGTTTATTATTACAGTATGTTCTGAAGCTGTCTCCATCCTATGCTGCTGGAAGACTGGATGGAAACAGATCTTATTTAGGGCCAATATTTCACCACCAGGTTATTCCATGGTACACACAAGAAAGCAATTCATAAGGTAATATCTAAATAGTCCACATTTCACAATTCAGTTACCTG
Organism: Rhinoptilus africanus; assembly: GCA_013400135.1. Lineage (NCBI taxonomy): Eukaryota > Metazoa > Chordata > Aves > Charadriiformes > Glareolidae > Rhinoptilus > Rhinoptilus africanus. The sequence continues at coordinate 32,231 of VXBO01000274.1, read as the reverse complement.
TCATTTATTCCTCTGCCCGTATACACTCTGTGCCCTGGAGGCTGAGGCTCCATTGAGGGCATTGTGCGACAGCCTACCATGCCCCAGCAGCTTATTCCCACACCCTGTGCTGCTCCCCTCTGCTTATTTGTGTACTCATCAGAACAAGCTGGCTCATGTCTTGGGCAAAATATCTTCAGCAAATAATGCTTGAGCTGCAAATAGTTTGTGAGGTAATTGGAATTACATTTGTAAACACATAATTTAAAAGCTAACATTGTAGTGCTAGAATATGGATCATGAAGGCTTTCTTCTACCCACTTAGAAAACTTTGTATGTATCTATTGTAGGATGAATTTCAAAACATTACTATTGACTGTAATTTAATGTGTGCTTTTTGCAGTCATTTTAAAAAGGCAAGCCAATGTATCATTCATTCACGAGTTTTCACAAATAGCAGTCTCCCATTGATCCCTGAAACTAGATACACAAAGCAAGCTGAAATGAATTTTGGCTTTGATGTTGAATGAACTTAAACAAAATGGTTTGCTGCTATTAATTTCTACTACTACATTTTTATTTGCATGTAAATCGTTTTGCATCAGTTTCATAATTCCTGACTATTCAAAGCTAAGGAAAGCAGCAATCTGTACTACCCTTGTGCTCCCACCACTGCCTTTTGCCTGTGTCATGCAATCAGTAAGGGACAGGAGGTGGTCACAGACTGCAAGCTCTCCACTGCTCTCTCAGCAGTGTGTGAAGCCGCCAAAAAGGTGGCAACCCCACCTTTGGAGAGGCACTAGTTGGACTTCTGTAAATTCAACACTATAATGAACTTCCTCGGGAGTGTCTGTAGTTGCATGTTCCTCTAAACAGTAGTATGTCTACATTTAAAAAAAAGATCCCTATTCTTGGTCTGAAAGTTGGGCTCCATTCATGGAAATAGGTGCTCTGCATTCTCCCAAAAATTGTGCTGCCATAGACACCTAATGGGTCACAGCACGTTATCAGGTCATTTCTACAAACCTCTATCAATGAGTAACTGAAGTCAGCCAACGTCAACAGCTGTAGCACGAATTCTTACTTTGACTGAGAGAGATTTTCTGTTCAAAGCTCACTGTAGGGTTACAGCCTTGCACTTCCACCACATAAGCGTAGTCCCAGATCCTGAGTGACGCATCAAGACATATGGTAGAGAATACGGAATGAGATCCAGGCAAAGAGATATCAATGGACATTTTCAACAACTACTCAAAACTTCACAAAAATACTTGCCAGAATATACATTAAAGCCATAAACCAACCAAGCTGTTTCTTTATCTTGATTTCTTACATCTATTTATATTTATTTGGCATATTCAACTAAACTGTTGAATTTGACTGTGAATGTGGACAGTTAATGGAGAAATGTCATAAATACTCTTTTTGATTATTTTCATAATATTCAGTGCAGCTGCCTGATGGCACCAGGATGATCCAATGCCTTACCCCAAGAAGGCTGCAGCAAATATTGCCAGCATGCTTGCCTGACTGCTCTGTCACTCCTTGTGCAAGATTGTCACAGAATCATTTGGTGATGCCCAAGTATGAAAGGAAAGCTTTCTAATTATATTACCTTTCAACCCCGTACAACACAACCTTTTCTATAGCATTGTTTCTTATCTTATTTGGCCTTGTACTTTCAGATGTCCATACATAAATTAACTGAAAATTAATTATCTTCAAATGGAGCTGGTCATTTTGAAAGACCTAGCCATAGACCTTGTTTGACAGAAAAAAGAGATTAATTTCTAATCTGAGAAAAGTGAATGTTAGAGCATATTTTGAGGATTATATTTAGCTTGGCATAACCTTTGTTTCTCCTGTGTGGTTGATTATCCCTGTGTCTAGTCTCAGTCACAAGTAGACATCATCACTGACCTTGTCTGTAGGTTTAGAGACATTTATCCCTATACAAGTTGGCAGGAAATGCAAATGCATGGTGTGTGGAAACTGTGAGCGTATACCCTGCCAGCTCCGCTCCAAAGGAAAGTACTAAGGCCACAGCCCCCATCTGAGCAAAGTCAAACCTGTAGAGAACATAGCATGAAGCTGGCTCTGCCTTAGGGTGAGGGGAAGAGCAGCAGTGAAAGTAAGTCTTCAAGAAAGAGCTGGTACAGAGCTGATCCTTTCACCCAGGACAGAGCTGGCCCTGAAGAGCACTCCCTGAGCTGCAGATACAAAAGGCAGCAAAACCCCTGACAAGGGTTTTGGGTCATTGACAAGCCAGCTGAAACCCAAAAGATCCTGCTACATATGAGCTTGCTGTGATTAGATTAAGTGTTCTCTTTCTGTAATTTCTTTGCCTACCTCTTTTATAAACATTTGTAACTGTGTTGCCTATATTGGATGCTGTAAATACTTCTCCTGGCACTCATCCCAAAACTCTCCTTTAATTTAAACCAGGCTAAGGTGGCTGGGTAAGATCAAAGTGTTTTTCATCAAGACTATGGAGAATTAAAAAAAACCCCGAGTACTAAGAAACCATATCAAGTATCCAGCTCCCCAACATGATACTTCAAGAGAGCTGAAGGCTAAAGGACCTGCCCTTACAGAAGCTACCCAGGCTAATTGAAGACTTGGCACTCAGGGGAAAGAGAAGCAACCCTGTAAGCATAGCGTTCTCTGGTATACAGCGAGGTGGTAGGAAGCAGTCATGAGCACAAGGAGCCTACAGGCAATACAGGAGATTTTTCTAAGGGAAAGGGATTTTTATTTTCCATGCTTGCACATGGCACACAGCATTAGACAGCTTGGCAGACCTGCCGAGCTTTCTAACACTTTCAGAACTCGTGTACACCTCTTTACTTGCAAAACCAAGCCTGGAAAATCTAAGTGCAGCTGGAGAAAACCTGGGAAACTTCTAAGTGTGCAAAACCTGTGGTTTCACAGTGCAGGCACAAAATCAAGTGACTGTTGTGTCAGAGTGGCATAATACCCACTTCAGTCCCACGGTTTTTCTGTTAAGGTTGTCAAATAGGGATTTCAAGTAAAAAAAAAAAAAAAAGGTTGTTTGCACAGTTGTGTTTAATCTGTATGTTGGATTCATGTGGTCAGTTACTGTTCTATGGGACTTTTAGTATCAAAAGCAGCAAAATCCTTTGACCACAGGGTTAGGTTTTGGTGTGTGCTTAAGCCAGCATGCTCCATCTACCGCTGGATTCCCAAGACACTATCACAGTGCAAGCACAGTTTGTTATTACTTATAACCTTGATTTCGCCTTAAGAACCAGAGCAGCATGAGACTTTGTGCCAGGTGCCACACCAAGAGAAGAGCAGACTGGCCCTACAGTAGGACCTTATGGTCTAAACAGAGACCTAGTGGTGGGAAACACACAAGCACTTGGACGGCACAACATAACCTAAACAGTAGTTTCTTGGCACTGGAGATGGGAATTGGCCAGAAGGTTTAGCTGATGAAAGGGAGAAAGCTGTTCTAAAAAGAGGTAGGCAAAGGAATAGGAGTGGAATGACACCGAGCTGAAGAAGCTGAACAAAAGGGAAGGGGAGGATGGACACAAACAGGTAATCAGCACGGGTAGCTGGAGTCCAGGCAGAACTCCAGAGAGCCCTCTGAGTGACAGAAGTCCCGGCTGGGGCTGGCTGCGGTCTCTGGCCACCTCCTCAGCAGGTTTCCCTGCGGGTCGCACCGGGGAGCGGGGAGGATGCGGCATCTGGGCAGCGTCCTCCCTGGCACACCGCTGGGTTCAGAAGGTTGCCGGCAGACTCCGTCCCTCGCTTTCCCCTCCCTGCAGCAGGCCCGCTTTTGGCTGCCTTCACAGCTGCAGCTGTTCCTACCAGCTGGAATCAACCCTCCTGGCCCTGCTCCAGCTCAAAAGCAATTACATTCTTGCAAGTGGATATTGCAACTTCCTGTCCTAAACAATCATGTACTGTTCCTCCGCACTCTTAACCAGCTGCTGCCTTCTACCCAGAGATGGCTGCAGGCTCGGGGTGCGGCCCCGGGAGAAAGGTGGTGGTGTATCAAGTTAAGATTATTCCTGTGTAGGTTTCCCGGCAGTTTAGGAAGGTCAAGGACTGCTTCCCGCCAGCCCTGGGTGCCTGCAGACAGTGATCAGTGCTCCAGTCCCTTAAGAGTGAGGAAGAACAGCATCATCGGAGCTAGACACTGCAGCAGGAGAGTGCTTTTTCTTGACCCAAACCTTCCAGAGAAAATCTTCCTTTATGCCTAAAGTTCATAAAACTAAGCATTTCCAAAAGCTGATGCAAGAACTGCCTTGCCTTTGCCAAGCATTTAAAACCAGAACCTGGCCCATAACACCTGGAAAAGACTTTCATAAAACATCTTAGTGCAAAAGGTGATGAAGGTATGCAGATAATTAATTGGGATTGCTGGTCCCAAACTAACATACGTACTTTTCTGCAGTCAGTCTTCTAAAAATGCTCCCCTCAATCTCCAGCTTCTAGATTGTGTGTATGTGAGCAAAAGAGCAGATACATATATGCCACAGAAGAACCACTATCTGCCCAAGTGCAGCTCCAGGTATATTGTTCACTTCTAATTCTGCTACGTTGAGTAGCATGGATCTGAAATCATCATAACACTTTGTATGTCTGTAACTTTTTCCACATTTGAGTTCTTCAGAGGCATTGATTAGTTAAGCTATCCACCCCTATGAAGAAGGTGCACACACATTAATTAATATGAGCGCAGCACAGACTAGCACAGAGAGAGCTAAAGCACCTTGAAAGACAGAGTAAACGCATGGAGAAGCTGGGAACCAGGCTCCCGAGTAAAAGGGCACAACCACACTGCAAAAGGTCAGGAGGATTTTGGCGGGTAGGAATTCCAACTCAGGGAGACACCATCTCTTGTAGCAAACAGTAGATCCACACCAACTAGTCAGGGCAGTTAAACCACTCATTTAATCTAAGAATAATTGTCTGCACATTTGGGGAGGGAAGGCTTTTAAATATTGCTGATGGTTATCTTCTTAGTTCATAGTTCCTAGACCCTGCTGTCTATAGTTACTGGCCTGGTGATGTACCTGTGAATTACTTCTACCCCGATGTCAATGAGACAAAGCAGCTAAGCAAGTCACCCACAGCTGCACTGAGGATTTGCACAGGAGTCCTACTGTAGGTCCGCCACAGCTTGGCGAAAACACTCCATCACCTTGCCTTCATTCTTGTATCAGGCTCTGCTTGCAAAATACTGCTGAGCACTAGGACATTCCATAGTAACAAACAATATGTTTTGTCTTTGTGGAAATACCAAATATTCCATTAACAGAACTCTTAACATGAGTAAAAAATCCTGGTAGAAATTTTGTGAAGAAATGGCAGTAACACTATTACCCATGTGCTTTCATAGCACAATAGCAAGTGATGTACTGACAAAAGAATCATTTTGAAAAAAAAAAATATTTTTTTTAAACTGACAGTCATATGATTCAAAACACCTAGTGGTTTAGAGTTGTGATAGGCTCTACCTTGGCCAGCAGCCAGTCAGTCCTAAATATAGTGTAAAACCAAACATTTAAGTGTAAGTCTGAACAGACAGATTTTTTCTTTTTTAACACATTCGCTTCAAGTGCTACAAATTCTGCTGCAGATGCAGCTATAGATAGATATTTCTCCTACAAAGGAAGTATTATATCCCCTGGATTCCCAAGGTGATGCTACAGGACAGCAAATACTAAGGTACTATTATGTATGGGTTTGAGTGCCATAATTTATAAAAATGTCTCAAAGTGTTGCACAGTACAGAAAAGCATGCAGATAAATCATAGAAACATATACATTAGGTACGGTATATTTTCAGCATGTGTTGTCTGCCAGCTTATAACATATACACCTGCACAGGGGAGTGCTAGAAAGCAGTACATTCAACATGATTTATTAGCTATGGTATTACAAAACTGTCTGAATCTGCATGTATCACTTGAGTACTCAGCTTTGCACAACCGTACTCCATTACCCAGTTATGCCGCCTGTATGACACTACCATCATAGAATGTAGTAGGCAAAAGTAGAATGAGAATGAAACAGGGCCACTGAAAAGAAACTATAAACCAGAGTGCTTTTCTGAGTTTCCACAGATCCTCTCACAACATCCAGATCTCACCTGGGATTCTGATTATCTTCTCCTTTTTGTCTCATGTAACTGCTGTCTCCAGTTTCTCCCTCCACTAGCTTTGTGCTGGATGATCTCCAGCCTGCTTTCCACATGAGAACACCTCACTTGCCCCTTCATTAAATAATTTTTGTCCTTCCTGCAGCTCTGCTAATAGGCTCTGAAAAAAGCTGTCTAGTCCCAAGGGACTTACTGCACAAGAAGGAAACAATTCCTTGCATTGGTGAGCAAAACAGTGGATGTCCAAGAGCTTGCACTAACCCAAGTCCAATAGATCTCTGGTCTGAGACAGGGGTGAGGAAATACTGTTGCCTAAAGAATGCTAATAATGGACCCAAGCAAATTCAGCATCAAGTCCATGAGCATCACAGAAACTTGGTTTGGGGCATTTTTTGTCTTTTAATTAGAAAGCTTTGAGATTTTTAAAAAATTAGGTACTGGGAAAATTAAAATGAACCAAAGAGAATGTCTTTCAGTTCCTCCTATCACTGGTTTCACACTCTTACACCACTTCCAACACTTAATGTCACCCATATCCTGATTATCAATCTCCTTCCAATTTTCCTCCCAACCTCCTTTCTCACATAAATCATACTGGTCTCATTTCCATCACTTGAATAACATGCTTACCATCTTCATCACACCTTCACCTTTTTCTTGCCTAAATTGAAGTTTTCTCAGAGCTTGGAGTGTGACCTATTCTACAATACGAATAAATAGCAATTTAAATTTGATGTAACCACCTCAGTAACAAAAACCAAACAAAAAACAACCAAACAAAAATATTAGTGTGGACACATACTGGGGGACAAGGAATTCCTCTTCATTTTGCAAGTCCTACTAACCAAAGGAAAATAATTATCATGTTATCACAAAAATTAAGACAATTGCTATAGTCATGAAAAGAAGAATCCCTCCTTTACTTACTGCCTTCCCTGTCCTGTCCTGATTTGGTTTTGCACTTCCACATATATTGCACTAGCTTTACTGAATGCCATGTATTATTTTCTTGGGAATTTAGATTGTCTTTATTAATTGCCCATTAGTAACAACAGATGATGTTTATTAACAGCTTACAGAAAATAAAGAGACAATTCCCATTCGTTTTTAAAGCTACTCTTTGAGTGTCATATTTAAGTAGTTCCTCGGGGAGTGCTCTTCAAAGTCTGGCCCATTTTGTCAATAAGAGTCTGCTACCACATACCAAGCATTCAACTGAGTAGAAAAGGATTTAATGGGACTGTGAACCTGCCTAATTTAGGCAGATGCTCCCTTCCTGTCTACCGTTGCAGGGCAATTTTTTTTCTCCTCACTAAACCTGATGAGCCAAAAATAAGGTTCAGGACATAACATTTTCCAGGATTATGCAGCTGTGTTAAATCTACTAAACAGCAGCTAGGATCCCTATACCTGATCATAAATCAGTAAATACCATGGGAAAAACATTTTTATAGACCTTGCTTTTACTTTGAGCTGTGAGTTTACAGCTTTTCAGCTTCAGGGAGGAGAAGTTTTGCTCCAAAGATATTATTTTTCTGTCATTTTATGTTCCAAATATAAATGCTGGATGCTCCATTCCTATTTCAAGCCATCATCATGTACACTTTCTCTATCAATGCAGTTGAAAAACAGGAATGCTTTTAATCCACTACAACTTGCAGAGTGATACTGAGTGAATATCACTTGTTTACCCAATATCTTTGGTCAGGTGCAGGATAATGAAGCTCCACTGTACACTGCTTTTCCCAGCAAAGCCAGCTTACTGTATTTCTTAATAGTTTCGTTCTCAGAGCTGAGACGTTCCTTTTTACCATTTCTAACCCTTCTAGATTTAGCTATAAGATGTGGCACGGCCACATGGTTTGTACACAAACTGTAACTTTTCTCTCTTCACCTGCCAGATTTAGCATAGAAGAGGCTGATGTTCTCTGTGTGGCCCATGCAGCACAAGATTAACACATGGCCAGATGGAGGCTTTACAGCATAATGTCCCTGAATAGATCGGGGAACCTTCCACAGAATCATAGAATAATTCAGGCAGAAAGGGACCTCTGAGGTCATCTAGTCCATCCCTGTGCTCCCAGCAGGGCCAACTTCAAATGTAGATCAGATTTCTCAGGGCGTTCCAATCTCAAAATGGGCTGGTCTCTGACAGTACGCAATAGTGACACTTCCCAGAACAATAACCGTATATAGCAACTTCCCAGTAAATCAGGTACAGAACAAATAGATTTAATTCTAGCCAATACACTTTCACTCTTGAGTGCTTCCATGGCAAAGGATACTTTGCTATACATGCATCTTCCTCTCATACCTACAGAGAATGGGCAACCAGCTCAACTGGATAGCAGTTATAGACAATCAAAGGCAAAAAGTTTGGTGCCTTAAACTTACAGAATAGTCACATACTACTACCCCATCTGCAACGTGCCCGAAGTGCCTTCAGTCTGTCTCACCCCCTGAGCCGTCCAGCTAGCCTTTGTTTTCTGCACCCAAATAACCATTTGTATCGATGTGTAATACAGCAGTAACTAAATCAGCTCATGGCATTGTCTGTTGCAGCTTTTTTTTGTATATGTAAAAACCAAGAAAAAGCCTATTAGAAAGCAAATATATTTTACAATGTCTGCAGTATTTGAGGCCTCAGGCACAGATAAGTTGCCTTGTTGATAGAGCTGCGATTCCCTTGGGATGAGTTATTCTAGGGGCTGACAGTAGCATATCTTCAACAAAACCTAGAAGGCTTCCACAATCATGCAGTGTTTCCAGTATCCTTCTTATAAAAGACAATTCAAACAGCTCCCAATCTAAGCAGCTTTTAGATTATATAAGAAACAAACAGGAAAAAAGCAGGAAAAAAAAATAAAAATCATCACAGCAGTAGGAGAGTGATATATTTACAAAAGAAGTGCAAAGGAAAATCTTTTTCTCACAAAGTCACGCTCTCTTTTGGGGATAGGTTGGGGGTTTTTTTCTATTATTGCTGTTGGGCGGGAGAGGAGGAGATTTTGCATTGTCCAAACAGGAGGGCAAATGCAAAATCAAAGTTGATTTGATTTTTAGGTTTCCGGCACTGCACTTTTCAAAGATTTGTCTTTTAGTTCCAAACATCAGATTTCACTGGAAAAAAAAACCCCAAACAAACACATAAAGAAATGCAGATATTTCTATCTCCAATCTTCATAAAAAGCTTGGAAGTTGTTTCTGTGTGAGTGAAAATAAACCTGGAAGACACTTAAGTCAGGGTGATGACTTGAAAGAAGAGAAATGCCAGATCAGGTACCATTTACAGTATTAATGAAGAAATTAGGATTTGTTCCCTTTAAATTCTCCTACTAGCATTACTCTTGTTAGTATCACAGTACAAGGGGGTTTAGACAAAGCAGCATACAGTGTTCACTAAATCCATGCATAAAACTGAGACCAGAGACACTTGCATCCTAATTCCACTTTTATTATTCTCAATAAAATGTAGTCTTTGAAAACCATAAAAGATTAGTGATGCTAACAAATACATCTTACAGCTGTTTTAGGCATAATGACTGTATGACTAATGCACAGGTAAAGCAGTTAGAAAACTGAAAGGAGTTTAATTATATGCAGACTTGTGATGGGCAATATCATGCCAATCTCTTAGTAATACCAAAAAAGGCATCAAAACACCGCTGAGCCTCTGGAAGGAGCAAGGCAGCCTGCGCAGGCTCCTTCAAGCAAGGCAGGAGTCTGTCCATTCCCACTATCCCCCATGAGACCAAGATCATTTAGGGACACTACACAGCAGCAGAGAGGGCAGCATAAGGAGGTCTGATATTCCCCCTTGCTCTCAAGCTTATGCAATCACCTCAAGAAAACTTTTGCTTTCCCGGGATACTCTGACCCAGTAGAGCTCCCCTTGCGTAGCAGTTTTGCATTAGGGCTTTGCTGGGCAAAGGGAGGATCTTCCTCCAGAGCGGAAGCTGGCAAGCAGACAGGAGGGGAGGGCAGCTCAGGTGAGGCAAGGGACGGGAAGGGCAGAGGACAGCACAAAGCCAGGCCATGCCAGGCTACACAGGGCAGCCCAAAGTAGGAGTCGGACAAGCATCCAGGATAGTATCAGCAGCTCATCAGCTTGATATCGCTGATCGCACATGCTATGTGGATCGCAGTACTCCAGTGGTATTGGTAGATCAGCCACTACAAAGAAACTCTCCAAGCAGCATGGAGAATTTAGACACACAGCTCCCATGAACTTCAATGAGAATGATACATCTGTCTCCTGCGGTAGCTTTGAAGCTCTCGGCCAAAAGTATTCTTAGCCCTACTGTCATGCATGTCCCCAAAGAGACAAAAAAAGAAGGTGCGAGCATGTGAGACCGGGAGCGGACGTGGTTGAGGAAGTGAGAGACCAAGTAGAGCCTGATCTGGGAACCCTGCAGAGACGGATCATGTCCCTCAGGCTTTATGTTATCAACACTTATTTGGAGGTAAAGGACAGGCCTTTTTCTCTTAGCAGAACGAGGGAGCCAGTCTGGCATACCAGGCTGCTGCTTTCAGTGGCATTCCCAGATCATTAAAGTCAGCTCAGGTATCTCTACCTGACCCTGTGGACACATAAAAAAAAAAAAAGAAGGGCAGATAAAATGGTACAACAAAGATACAAAGGCAAGAAAGCTTTGCAAGAGCTGAATTTGCAAATATTCCAAGTCAAGTCTCTGCTCCATTTATGAATTATTTTCACAGCAAGTGCTTGTATGTGAAAAGAGAAAACCAGCTCCTAGACAGATGAAAATAACCTCTTTGCGTCAGTACAGATAAGTATAAAATGTATTCCCTTGCTTCCCATTGGTATACACGGGTTTTTACTCTGACCTGCTGCACCTGCATTCTTTACTTGTGTGGGATATCATGCCTCACCACAACGCTGATACTGTCTCCTGCTTCTAGGTCTAGAAAGCGATGGCTACAGCACATCAATAATAAGCAGCATGTCTCAAACTCCCCTGGAGCCTTGAATTACTTATTCGGTGGGTTAGAAATGATCTGCATGGAAAATTGTGCCCTGCAAAGACTTGTTTGAACAATTGTATGTAAATGACTTCCCACCCTTGCAGAGCTAAACCAAGCAGTCAGAGCTCCCTGTGCTGAATAGGTGACACACAGAGAGCAGTTCCTGCACTTTGGAACAACCCTCTATACATCATAAAGGCATTTCTTGGAGAGAAGACATGAATTACACTGTTTTAGATGCAGTTTATGTAGACCATACAAACAAAAAGATGTCTGAAAGTTTGGTAAAAAGTCAAGATCAGTAATCTCATAAGCCAAATAATTAATTAACTAATTTTTTTGTCCTTATCTTCATTGTATCTCCAAGGGCAGAATGCCAGCCCATAGCTTGAACTCAAGTGAGCATAGATGTTCCTATTCTATGTCCTTTACCTGCTGCAACATCCCTTGAAGCTTGACAGTTGAAGCTTGAAAGTTTGAAATTATATTTTCATGTTGGAGCTGTATTTTCACAAATCCTGGAAGTTAAGTAACTCCTGGAATAACAGGAGACATTAGATTGCCAGCTAAAGTTGATACTCATTTTCATCATTTGTTCCTATAAATAGATATGACATTTTTTCTGGAACACAATCTCATGTAGAGCAATACCTTTTCCTCAGATGGCATCAAGAGGCACAAAGCAAGCCCTCCGAAGCTGCACTCACAATAGACAGGGCAGATGCAAGGATGTGTAATCACGCTGCTAGCTAGGACCCCAAACAAATCTGAACTTTGCAGGTGTAAAATCAGAACCACAAAATATCCATTCATGCTTGAGAAGCCATTCCTACATATTAGGTGTCCCTACTGTTTTGTCACCTTTCTGTTCTTTTCCAAAATAAAGTGTAGGGTTACTAGATCCACAAAGGCTGCATGCACAGAACGGGGGGATTTGCACAGCCCCCCTAATGCCCAACAGATTGTCAGCTTTAACAATTCAGTTAACGATAGCGGTGACACGTACTGGTAACAAATTAAATTAAATTGAATTACTACTCAGGGTTTCTTTTTGATGGCATTTCATTCTTAATTTCTAGCATGGTTAATTCTCAAGATAGCAGTATAAACTTCTGTTGCCTATGTTTTCTTCAGCGCCACAAATCTCAAACATTCAAAAATCACAAGTTACGTCCTAATATCACAGTTGGTGTCAATGAACTTTGGTTTCTTCTCAGTTTTGAGCCTGAAAATGCCATTTTCAAGACAGTCTCCTTAATCACATGCAACAGAAACTTGCTTTTAAAACAGGCACACTTCAATTCTTCTGCAAGTCTAGGGAAACTTTGGTTTTATGAAAAATGTATGATGCCCAGAACTAAATCTGAGGTGAATAAGCTGATAGTAACCCTTTACAAACAAAAATGGGTTTTAATAGCGCAATAGACTCTGAAAAAAAGGCAATGAAAAATGGGAAGTAAATCCAGTTTGACAGGATTCTTTAGATTACATATTCTTTAGAGCAGAGACAGCCTCTTGTTTTGTACAGCATTTGGCACTCAGAGAATAGGTCTCAGTCAGGACCATGATGTACTACCAGAATTTACACATATTCAAATGGAGATCAAAAATGGTTGAATACAAGGTTTCTGCCACTGAACTGCAAAAATCCAAATACCCATTTATGCATCAGGATTAAGGAAAGCAGACATGGAAAGTAAATTCTTTCCATTAAGTTGATTCAAACTGAAATGTGGTTTGATTGTTAATTTCATTAAAATATACTTAGCATAAAAAAACCTACAGGAAATACTCAGCATGGCAGACAGCAATGCAAAATAGAACAGAACATTTCCACCACTATTGAAAAGGAATTGTGTGGGTGGGGTTTTTTTCAGAAAACAAAAAAAAAAAAAGGATTGGGGGAATAAAAATCAGAGCTTACCTAACACACAGCAGCCCTGCACTTTCTCGCAGCAGATCTGCGCTGCTCTTTGTAAGTTGGCATTAATACGGCCATTCCTGGATGGATCAGCTCCTGTCACTGCACACTTTTAAGTATCACATATGTTTAAATAATGCTAGCAATTTCATAGTCGCTAAAATTTAACGAAGTGAACTTTTCTTTGATTAATTTAGGGTACTGTAAAATTTACTACTTGTATCATCTCTGGGAAATACAAAGGCTTTTTTCTCTGTGTCCTCCAGAAGCAGGCATAACCCACTACCTCATAGGAAGGCTGCAAGAGCAGGATTTGCCACTAGGCACTTGCTGAGGACTGCAACAAAGCAACTCCCTGCTGTGCCTGAAACATCTCTTGGGATCATTTCACCAAAAAAAAAATACCGATTTAATGTAGGGCACCAGTACTAATGGAGGAGAGGAAGTGGTAGGTAGGTTTTCCATCTCACAAAAGCCCCAGTCACCAGCACTCTGGTAAACCTGGGTCAGGCAGTGGCACCCTGTGCATTAACTAAAAGGACCAGTGCCCTCCCTCCCAGATTGCCATTTGTTTAAGCAGATGGAGATTGAGCTCAGGCATCAGCAAGGTCATCTTCAAATGGCAGCTGCCATTCCCTGGGCATGAGACCTCTAGAAGAGCCTCATCACAGTCAAAACTACTGTGTCCCACCGTGGCTTGGCCTCCCACGTGTTGCATTTCAGTTTTCAGAACAACAGACAGGAAGGTAGGGCTGCAAGCCAGCTCGGTCTGATTTTTACATTTTACCTTTTCTCCAACAGCTTAGCTCACTCACAGGTGTGACTAGATGTATACACACTTAAGAAACTATGAAGATCAGTTATTAGCCTTCAGGCATAGATCGCCGTTCTCAAAATAACCGCTGGACTGCACTACACAGACAGCCATGGTCACTGTCTCTGTGAGCTCCTTTAGGCAATGCAGGTACTCGGACATCTTTGCAAACAGAGCTAACGCTATCATTTTGACATCAATAGATAAACATGTATTAGCTAAACTTGACAACCTGGGCTAATTTCTTCACATTCTTAAGCTTTTATTCACCCAAACGAGCTTGAAAATAACTGCTAAAAATAAAATAGTGTAAGTTATGAACTACATTGTAAAATACGAAAACAGCTTGCATCTCTGAAGCATCCTGGCCTAGAAATAGGAAAGAATTCGTTGACAAGGTGCATCCCTTGAAGAGGAACATGCATCTTTCCTTGAAAGATTACCATTGCTCCATCAGTTGTGCTTTATTCTTAAAATCTCTCTCAAGGGAAATAAAATTTGACTTCAGGGATTTCAAGGCTGCCTGGCTGCCAGACCTGTTTAAATCATCTACGCTGGCTGAGTAATCAAGCTCCAAATGTCCTGAGCAGTGCGTAGCTCTGTAAAAGCATGAGCCAAGGACACTTCTCTGTGTTTGCAGTATTTAAGCAATGGCATTTCACTCTTGCAATCTGCAGCAGTGACCTCAGACTGGCTGCAGGGGAGAGGTATACCCAGGCTAGTGTGGGCACATTTAGAAGTTGAGCTGTAACAGGACAGATCTCAGTGAGGACTGTCTAAAACCCACAGTATACTTACACGTGACTTTGCTGATAGCTCAGGAACAGACACAGAAGCCAACAGACTTCCAGAGGCAGCATATACAAGTCTTACAAATTCTGCTTCGGTTGGAAAACAGCTGTACTCATAGCCCCAGTAAATATAAGCATAAGATATGGGCAATAATGCCAAGTCCAAGTTTTATACTTAGAAGAGGCTTTTTAGTGGTGCTCTTGCCCTCTCAGACACCTCCTAAGAAGTACAAGGCCTACTGCATCTCTACAACCTGGGCATGCTTGGTAGCTGTGGTACATTAGCCAGATGCCACTGTTAGGCTCAAGCAAGCACACTACCTGCAGAAGACACGTGTTTTAGACAGCCATGGAGATTCTGATGGTAAATGGGCAAGAAAGGAGGGATTTTAACTGGCATAAGTAGAGAAAAGACTACCTTTTAGTCATGGTATCTGTACTGACAGGTTAAGGCTTCCTCAAAAAACCTGCCAGTATTTACAGTGTGTACTCATGCTGAAGGACAACTATTTAAACAACTGCGTGAGAGTGCTTTTAAGAAATCAGCCAGAACTAATGTCAGTGAAAGGAGAGCAATCATTAAAACATTCTCAAAGCTTTCTAATATGTCTTGAAATAGTGTTCTTGCATATAGGAATGCTAGGAGATTAAGAGCCAATATCTCATGATCTACTGTGTCTAGGAACAAGTACTTTAATACTATTGGAAATGTGCCCTCTTGGATTTTTGACTGCATATTGTTTCCATCTCTAGTTATGATTAGTGTCAAAGACCCCACTCCTACCCCATTATTGTTTGCCATACATGGGTATGATTTTGGCTTAGTAGGTCCCATTTTGAGGAAAAACAGATTATTGGTTTGGGTTTTCACTTTTTTTGGTTTATGACACCTTTTAAAAACAATTAGCATACAGCAAGCCGCTGCAAAAGTACAATTTATCACAGGGATCTCCAGCTCATGAGTGTGAATTACTCAGCTTTCCTAAAATGTGATAGCATGTGGCAAAAACGGTTTTGCCACTCATTTGGCCATCAATACAACTCACACATAAGTCTGCTGTTTATGATTAATAGCATCACACCAATGCATGCCAGTAAGAATTTGTAGCATAACAGCCCATCACAGACTCTGTTTATAACACTCTTTATCCTTTTTCCCTAAGTTCTCCCACTACAGCGTGTGAGTTAGTATGAAAATGTCAGTATATCTGTCACAATTTGTTCCCAAACACTGGTTATTTTGCAAGACAAATCAGCAAACACCTAATTGCTACACTATGCAAGTCTATTTGTCTTTGTGAAAAAAGTAATTGAGACAGCTTTTTAAATCCAGCCCACTACACCCAAGCTTTCTCTTGGATATGACAATTAGGACTTTCTTCAGTAATGTCTCTGGATATGCTTTACCACATTCAGCCACACAGCCCATGCAACTACTTCACAGGTCTTTATTGACCAAAATAACACGTCTTGGATACTAGTAACATGAGGACAGGTGGTTTTCAACATCAGCATGTCCACGAAGTCCTGTTATGCAGGGCTGCAGAGACCTCAAAGATCATTAACAATGCCTTAGACTATATTTTATCATCGTTTTGGTCATATCACCTTTTAAAACTCAACAATGATCTTCACCCAAACAGATGCATAAACCCAAACAGGAGGTCTGAAAATCTTCCAAGATATTATTTCAGTTCCAAACTTTTCTACTGGTTGCTAACATCAAGAGAAGCTGATCTAAACTCAAGATCCAAATTACCATCTTCTCTGATTGCACCATGGTTTAACCAAAACGACACAGTTTTAATTTTACCTACTCAAAGGGGAAAGTGCCATTTATTAGTCATGATACCTACGTCCTTCAATTACAGGCACTGACTCCCCTTCCTCTGTGTAATGACAGCTGATCCTACAGATTTGCAGTTTCTTTATCCAAATGTGAAGTGTATTCACACCTAATGACAAATGGTGCTAAACCAAGAGGGGCTGGAGCACAACCCTTTGTGACTGTAAGGAACAGGAAATGCTTGGATGCCCGTCATCTTCAGTCACTGTAGCCATCCTGCAGCCACCCTGCAGCCATAGACGCAATCAATCACCTGGCTGGAGGTTTCAGGTCAGCCTGCTAATAGTTTCCATATGATCTTCTCTGATGGCTTTTGGAGACTGACACGGGCACAAGAAAGCCTGGATTTGGTTCTTGTCACTATTTCTTAAACTGCCCTATGATAAACATAATCAATGCCATTCAGGGCTTCTCTTATAATCTTTGGTGCTTAAATGGAGACAGAGAGCAAAAACATCTCCCAGATATTGCACATTAACTAGAAGATCGGAGCCATGTCCATTTGCCCCTAGTACAGCCATTTGGAAAACAACCTGCAAGCCAACTGCAAATCAGCAGCTTATTTAACATTGGCCCACAGCCCACTCCCTGCTCTTTCCTTTCCCAAGGACTTATGGTGCTTTCCCTGCTGCAAATGGTTAGTTTTGCAGGAATCACTTAAAGGTGTCCCAGTCATAAATGTGTCCCCAGCACCACAGATACCTGATTGCCTTTTTGCTGGTCTTACTACAGTGGGCAAATATCCGCAACAAGTTAATGGAAAAGACAGCTGAAGGAAGTAACTTTGTCATTTGCCTCTCTTAAATTAGATAGAAATCTTAAAGATCTATACGCAGACATATTTTCCATCACACTAGAGGCGTTAGGTAGCATTACCTCTTATTGTGTGGATCAGTCAACTCAGAAAAAGCTGGAAAGGGTACCAGGTCACAAGCAGTCAATATGCATGTCATTTGATATGAATTATCCAATTATCTAATTTCCATATCTATATGTAATCTACCAATAAATATATTGACAATTTAGACTTCTTGCCACATGGATAGAGTCACACAGCACGTCAACTGTGGCTATGGCAAGTGGAGGCTGCTTGCCACAAGGAAGCTGTAGCCTGGTTATTTCATGTGGGATGTCCAACTGGCCAAACCTGGAGAACAGCAGTACACCAAAGTGTCAAGAAAGGTAGGGTAACAGAGGAAGGCATCCTGACAGGAAGGAAGAGCCAGAAAGAGATGGTATAGTGACTGTTTAATAGGGTATGTGATATTTTTTATGAGCAGTCTATGTTTTTAACCTGATTCTTTTCAGGGACCCCCAGAGCAATTTCAGAGAACCATTCTAATATGTGTTTGTATAAATCAGGTGGAGAGATGCTTACAGGACCAAATGAATTTCCTCTCTGTTGCTGCCAACATTGCCAGCTGGCCTGGGCAATTCAAGATGAGGAGGGAACAGAGGGGAAAAAGAACAGCAACTTGCAAACCATGTATTGCACAAATCTACAGCTTTACTAAGAGTGCATTTCAAAGAAAAAGGAAGAATACAAACTTGTATCTGCAATTACATCACCTAACTACACATCATGCCAAAAATTGGTTCCCTGTTAAAGCAGTGGGAATGTTGGTTACTGAAAACATTGGACATTCATCTGTGTTGAAGCAGTTTTGTGCTGCCTAGTTAGTGAATGTCAGAAGGATGGAAAATCAATTTTTATCGTATCCCTAAAAAGAAAGCAAAACTGTGCAATTAACTTATATGCCTATTGACTACATAATGAAAAGTGCAATTAGATATATTGCTTGCAAATCCTACCGTAGTCAATGGAAGCATGTGGAGTCACTGGAAACATGCGGGTATATTTGAGTGTATGCTCTAGCTGGAAAACAGCACAGAAGAGGTAATCAAGTTAGTATTAAATATAGTTACACCAGTTCAGTTAGACCATACAAATCATTTCTAGAACACAAATAACAACTTCTCAAGTGAATGAGATCATTAAAGCCAATATACTTTTTTAATTTATTTGCTGAAATCATGGGGCTGAAAGCTTTACTTAGAAATGAAATATCTAACAAATTGGCAGCAAAATGTAACATAGGAAGGAAATAAAAATAAATTCAGAACAGCAGGCATGACTGCCACAGATAAGAAAAAATAAAAGCTAGAAACTAATCCCTGACAACTAGAAATTTATGGCATTGCAAAACAAAAGGGACCACCCTCAGACTATCTTCACTTAGCAGAATACTCAAAAGCCTCTTCTGAAAATAAATATAATTTTCAGAATTAATCACACCCATTTGAGTGTGTGTTGACTTCATAAATGTGCTCATATACTCTCACAGTTATCTACGATTTTCTTCTTATATTATTAGAGTAGGGCTTGGAAGCTGTGTGCAAGAACAGTCTCCTCTTTTTGCTCCCCTTTTGCTGGATACAACAGTTATGTGGGTACTCTGAGATGTATGTATTTTTACACCCAGGAGCAATTTTGTGCCGCAAAAGTAACTTCCAGAATTTGATGCACAGGAATGAACATACAATGACAAATACTCAAAAGAGAATAAATTAAAAGCTAAGCTTCTTAGATCCACTTTCTTTCAACTGTACAATATATCGTTCTTTATATCCACTACTCCTTTTTTAACTGTATTCATTAATACGTCTCTGCTTATATTACACATATACCATAATACACATAGGAAGTGAAAAGGTATACAGCTTTTTACTATCCAGACTTCTGTGTATTTAAATGCATGCAGTTAACATTTCCTTAAATGCAGTCAAAAGTAATTCATAACAATCTCTTGACAAGAAGGTAACAGAGGATAAGGTAATTAGCGTGGAAACCATCAGGTTTCTGTTTGCAGAACCAGCCAGCTTTACTCCTACCAGCTGTAGGAGCATCATCATACTAATACAGAGTCAAGGCCATTTTAGGTGTCAAATTTCAGAACAATTAAAGCTGAATAAAAATCTTGCCAGTGCCATATCTCCTGTTAACAGTTCTCATTACTTCTGCACCGTAAAATGAATGAGGAAAAGATTTATGCAGGTATAATACAACTAC
This sequence comes from Rhinoptilus africanus, assembly GCA_013400135.1. Taxonomy (NCBI): domain Eukaryota; kingdom Metazoa; phylum Chordata; class Aves; order Charadriiformes; family Glareolidae; genus Rhinoptilus; species Rhinoptilus africanus. The sequence goes on along the minus strand of VXBO01000274.1, from coordinate 12,688 downwards.
AGTGTAACCTCCCCAGAAGACATTAGGTCATTTGCTTTACTAGGCAGAAGCTGTCACAAGAGAGAAATACAGACTAAAACTCTGATGTGTCTGCCCCATCTGGTCCTGTTTTTATTGTGTACACGAATTACATTTATAGGGCAGACTAGTAGCTGGTGGTAAGTTTTAACAGGGGAAAAAAAGACCTTTTCCCTGGGGAATAATGTTTACAACAAGAAACTTAAATAAGCAAACATAATTCAAACAGAAAAATAGTGGATTGCCCTGAGTGGAAAACAGGCTGGGCACACTGGCTGATCCCAGTACCTTCCTAATGGGGCATTTCTTCTCAGAGACAGAACACAGCCTTCCTCAAACAAGCCTGGAAGGGGACCCAGACACAGCAGATAATTAACTGCAGGCTTCTTCCTAAGAGGCTTAGTCAGAGCAGAACACCAAAAAGGTTCCAGTGGTCTAGTAGAAGTGTGGGATCTTTCTGCCCCACCTCTCAAGGTTCGCCTCATCATGCAGCAAGTGTGGGAAATGTTGACCATCTGGAGTTGTTCCCCTCCCGCTTCCACAGGAAAGCAGCACTGCATCTTACGCAGGCTCTACAGGCAACAAAAGTCTTCTGATTTAGTTGGCCATGCCAGAGAAGCCCTTCTTGGAGACTGCCAGAACCAGATGGAAGTGGGAAAGCTAGCAGGAAGAAACAGGCAAAGTGAAGCACTGCAAAGCACAAGCAAAGCCAAAAAAGAAACCTTGGAAGTCACTGAAGTCTCAGTTTAAGGTTCAATCTCTCCCCAGAGGGAACAAAGAAGGCCAGGAGGCGCTCCTTCTGCACTCCGATGGCACCTTTGAGGTGATGCAGCCGGCAGATCTGAGCTTATTCCCCAGCTCCCCTCAGTCTTTCTTGCATCCCGGGAGACCCTTTTCATTAACTAATCCTTTCCTCTTGAAAGCAGGGAAGAATGACAGCGCTCTTCTTTTCACTTGCATGCATTAATCACTTTTAGACAACCAAGGTATCATTTTCATTTCTGCACAGTTCTTCCCCCTATGTAGAGAAACAACAGATATGAACTGCCTCCTTTTACCCTCAAACCCAGCAGGACACCAAAACACTGTAGTTCCTATGAGCCCAGGCATATCTCACTAACAGATAATCAGTATGTAACTCATGATCTAAAATACGAACATTTTGTTACAAAAATAGGGGGAACTCTGCAAAGGATACTTTTACCACATTTCATACTATTTGTTGTGATTTTGAAGATTTGGCCCCCTCATTTTGTGCTTCAGAGTATTGTTTTTATATAAATTAGTGTTTGAATAAATAAAGATCATAAGAATGGACAACATGTCCACATTTCAGCCCAGGATATATAAATGCAAAGAGCTGAAAATAAAAGGTATTCCATCTGCAGAGAAGCATCACTTGAGATCTACAAAGTAAGAGGAAAGATATTTTGATGTGATCTCTGCAAAAGTAGATGCAAAATAAATCCATCAAAATTTAAAAATATTCTCCAAAACAAAGATAAGCACTTCGCTTTGTCCTTAGCACAGGGATCTTGACTCAAGAGGGAGCTAGGTAGCTGGTTTATAAGCAGTTCATTTCAATATTCTTAACCATTTTAATTTCAAAATTGCGGAATTGATTAAACCTGCTTCCAGTCACAATTGATCTTGTTGACAAGACAACAGCTAAGTGTTTTGTTCCTTAGGGCAGAATGATAGTGACTTTCATTCAGAGATTTCAACTGAATACTTAAAATTCAGTTGAACTGCCTTTTCCTGTAAATTGCAGAAAGGTGTTCAATAAATCCTTCATTTTCACCTTCTGTTTTCAGATGAGAATTCAATGGATACTCAAATCTTCCCCCAACTAAAAAAAGTAAAAGTAAATTCAAGGACTAGTAATGTCACTCAGGTATTCTTTGTTTCCATTAGAAATGGGTAATGGTATGTGATATATATTTTTCCATTGCAAACATGAATTTTTAATGGACCAAATGTAACTACTACAACCTGATAGTTTGCTGCATAGCTGAGTCCACTGTGTCTTTTTATATAGTTTGCTAAGCAGGTGTTTTTACTAGATAGAAAATTCCAACACGTGCATTAAAAAAAAAGCTCAGAATGAACTTTAAAAAGCCTCAGCAGCAGACAGGTGCTATTGCAAAGGATGACAGAGCCAGCAAGCTGCAGTAATTATGACAAGCTGGATCAAGTAAGGCATGAGTTTTCAGAGAAAGATATTTTTATGGAACCTCCTGCAGAGTTTCTCTATAACTCTTCTTTTAGGGGCTGGAGTTTGTTATTAGCACTGCCAAGGAACTGGAAAACCCCTACTATTATAAAAAATATCCTGAATCACAGAAAAAAGTAAAATACCAAAAATACTTACTGTGAAAAAGATTTTGAGGAAAAAAAAGAATGCGTTTGCATGTCTGTGCTGGCTGGCAGAGATGCACCTGACAGCTCCGTTTCCTGCTATAAACAGCAAGTGAACGGAGCCCAGCTTTCCCAGGAGGCAGATGGAGAGCTGTCTATTTATTATTTCTCCAATATGAAACTCAACTTTTTAAAAACTATTTTCAACTTTCAGTTAGGATTTCTTGCAAAATTATGATGATGTTTCTCATGAGCAATCCCATTCCTGTCAAACTTGTGTTTTTGACTTCTGGTACCCTTGAAATTGCTGTGGGGCAGGGTCCAAAATCAGGCAAGGCAAGGGATTTGCTCTTGACTGGGGCTGCCTGTATGAAAGCCTTTGTCAGTGGTAACACACAAAGCCTCAGCTGGCATTGGGATTGCCCCAGAAATCTTGATAGAAGAGTCACTCCATAGGATGACCGCACAGTTTCTGCCTAGCTATATTCTCCAGCACTAAGACTCTCCCTACAGCCAAGAAGGGAACATCGCAAACATTGCCCCAGCCTGCCCAGCATTTGTTGCTGTGTCGTGGCTATTTATCTCTCTTATTTACTTCATAATAGGTGGAAGGGAAAACAAAGCCTATTCATGAAGTATGACTTACCTTTACCTGTGTTACATAAAGCAAAGCAGAACATCTGCAGTGGGTTGCCTGGAGGAAGGTGCCTCCCCCTTCTCCTGGTTAATCAGCACCAGGGTTGGGATGAGGAAGGAGGGAGGGAGAAGCCTCTTGGCCATCTGGCCCTACCCTTTTGGCAGTTACATTCCCCTTTTCGTCACTGAACTGTAAAACGGGAAACAGTCACACAAGATTTGCTCCTTTCACAAATAAGTAGGGAGCTGGAACTGATTTATTTACGTAAGTTTTACAGTAAAGGCTTTGCTCTCTGAAGTGACAAGGAATGCTAGTATGAACCAGACGAACTGGTGAAACTTCATGTCTGGACTGAGTCGCCAAAACCAAAGACATGACCCCAAGTCTTATCACCCCCACCCCTAAATTCAAAGCATGTGACACCTAACCACTATGCCAAAGTCTACGGAAGTTGTGTGTAGTTAATACCATTAGAATTTATTTACATATACTTATTTAAAGCAGCAGGGAAGAGTCTTAGCTAGCAAAAATGGGCACTGCTCCACTTCTAAATAATGTTTATACCAAAGCACATAAAGAAAATACTTTTTCACTAAGTCAAGGGTTAAACCATGCTGGAAAGACATCCAAGTTCATTCACTGCTGTAAATGAATCCTACTGCAGCTCAGTCTGCCTGTTAACAGGCAGTATTACTGGTAGCTCTAAGAAAAGTCCTTAAATAACCATGTTTACCATGAATGCATAGAATTATACATTAGAGATCAGTGTCTTCCTACATCTTGGCAAATGTTGATCAGGCATTTGCCAACTTAGAGCAATATGTCAAAAATTCAGCTAGTCAGCATCAAAACTGAATATTCTGAGCATTCAGCAGCAAAATAACACATAGAAAGCTCTATGTCTGATGAAGATTTACATACACTGGTAAATTACAAATTACAAAAAGCACTATATATGTGACCCAAGCAGGGGAGTGCAAGAGAGACCTGCCCTGAGAGCCTCCAGGTGAGCAACTGCTGCCTGCAACCCCAGGCATGAGAAGAAAACTTTGTGAACTGCAGCTTGGGAGCAAGCCTGCCTGGGGAAAGCAGCCCAGAAGTGCTATCACAACCTGGACTTTCTGTATCATAATTCTCTCGTTGGTTCTAGTGGGAGGGAGGAGGTATAAAAGCTGGAGAATATGTCCCTCTTCCACACCAGTGGGGAAACACCCTGCACAAGGCAGCCAAGGAGCAACCACCCTGCTTGCTCAGGAGGACTACAGAAAAAGGGCAGCAGACCAGGAGGAGGGAGACCCTATGCCATTTGCTAGTTGGCCTCATGAGGTCCTTTATACAGCAGCTCAGAACTGCTAATGGATGCTACTGTGCTTAAGGTTGGTTTTGATCTCTGATAATACCTGTGGGTTTCACAGTGGGGACTTGGCTATTCAGCAATCCAAATTCAACCAAATTGAAACTCAGCAAAATAAAAGCTTCTCTTCTGGCATCCAAGCATTCAAAACACTTTTTTCCTCACTGTTCTGGAATTATGAGTGGAAAAAGACACATGTGCATTCACCAAGAAAAGCAGAAGCACACCCGGACTCCAAAGCCCACTTTTTTAAATCACGAAGTAATCATTTAATTTTGAATAAGTAGCCAATTATTAAAGATGGAAATAGGAGGTCAGTTAGAACTATAGATCAGAACTATCTGCTGGTTTTAGAAAAATACACAGTCATAAAAATTATGGCATAATCACATTTAAGGTTGACATTGTCGATAACAAGCAGACAGCCTGGGCTCAGTTCTGTGTCTTCCTGGTCTCAGCTGAAGTCAGCATGTGTCCTGCAACCCTTCAGACAAAGCCCTAGATATAAAGATTCTTAGAAGTTTGCAAACATATTACTTTTTTTTTTTGTTTACTTTTAGGCTTTGAGTTAATCTGAAACTGGTTTAAATTAAAACTTAACAAGTGTAAAATGTCTGATTTAAAATGCTACAGGGGACCCAACCCACACAAAAGAAGGAAGGAGATTATGTGTCTGTATTGTTTGAACTTTACAGAAGAGAGAAGAAACCTCTTCCCACACTGTAGCCTTAGAGGTATAATACGCAAATTCCTACATGGAAGCAGCAGGAAGAATTGCATCACCTTCAAAAAAAGAACCGTAAAACTTAGTGAACAAAATACATACAGCAAATATTTCTATTGTAATCTTGCTCATTTTGAGCAAGGTCAGCTGGCAACATTACTTCAATACCCACCTTTGCACCTGCAGAAGCTGACACTCACACAAGCACATAGACGTGGCTTCCTCCACTTTCCCTCCCTGAAACAATTAAGCAGCTTTCCAACAGGAGGAGCACAAGCAGGAAAGCTCCCTACATTTAAGTCTGAGCTCAGGGAGCCACTAGAGCACCACTTCCTCAGCAGCCGCATCCCAATTAATCTGCCCATAGATTTTATATCAGTCCCCAAATTTGTAACCTCCCTGAGATCTGACTTGTTCCAATTTCTTCAGCTTATCCACTCAGCTATCAGACAACTGCATGGGATCCACTGGCTTGCCTATCCCCAGCACACTCCTCCATCCACTAATCACTGGGCATTTGCTGGATCTTTCAGCTGAGCTGTCCTGCCCTGCAGAAATATAGGGTTCAGATTCCGCTTCTATTCTCCAGGGGCTCAAAAATTACCTGCTCTTGCAAAAGAGACAAACGGTTCCTCAGGACATGTTCTAAGCTGTTTCTTTGGGGACAGCTGCTGAAGAAGAAGCAATGTGAAAGACAGGTTGAGAAAAGGGATTTTTTTCCATGCTGCTGATTCACAGCATTACCTGTAATGGGACTGACAAGCTATTGACTATACTTTTAAATAACCACCAGGCACCTAAGGTACTAAGTGCCTTGGACTTGCAATGGCAACTGGACTTTTAGTTATGTTTATATTACTGATTGCCCAACACATTTGACATCCATATGGCTAGGAAGGGAGGAGACATTCAGGCTTTAGATGACCTTCAGGGCAACCTAAAAAATAGGGAAAAATAAGCCTACGCTACCACCTTAACACGTGTAGTTACCACCTTACCACCCAGTATCCTTGCAGCATATGTTTTAACCTGAACAGACAAGACCCAAAGGCCAGGAGTATGGCCAGCAAGAATGGGGGAAAAAAATGAAAATGACTGGGGGAAACTGGGTTGCTTGGACCCAGTTGCTGAACGCCAGAAGGCCTAAAATCAACTGAGTACACAAAATGGGAGTGGAAGCCAGCTGGGGAAACATTTGATCCTGGTACCATTACTCACTAGGCAATCCAAAATGCACTATTTAAAATTCTGGTTTGCTCTACTAAAACTCTTTCACTTGAATATCTAGAGAAAAAAAGGTAAAGGGGCAGAAAATCATAACTGATCCCCACCAATTTTTAAATCACAGCTCATATTTGCGGACACTACATTCATTACTTTCCAAATTCTAGCTAGGAAATCAAACATGAGGCTATGGGGAAAGGAGATCATACGCTTTTAAGTCATTCCTCGTATATGCTTGATGCTGTGCTGTGAAGTCCACATATTTACTTAGAACTATGCACCTTCCAGAAAAGCATAATTAAGTAATAGAAATTCAATTCAGGTTGAGTTTTCAGTTTCCTGTAGTGACCCCTGAACAAGAATGCTTGTCTGTAGACAACAAATTGAATTAGGAAGTTTACTGGAAGCAGTAGATGACCTGCCCCATTAAGCCAGTTGACATTTTATTGTAATCTCTGACTGAAGGGGCTATTCATGGAATTTTGCTTTCATTTCAGGTTTCTCCTGCTTAATCCTCTGTGGTATATTACATGTTCTTCCTACAGGAAGGTTATGCTACTAGGATTTCACCATATGAAACACAGACAGCTAGCATTTGCCATCATTTAATTTTAATATGGTCTCCTCAGCCAAACCTTAATTTTAAGATGCATTTTTTTACAATAAAACACTGGATTCTGTATATGAGAGTCACCTAAATAAAAATCCATTTGGTAGCAGCACTCTCCAGTGGGACTGCCAAGATTTGGTGTCTTCTTCATCACCTTCTATATCAATATGCCTTGACATAATTAACTAACAACTTAATCTGGCAAGTGTTCTATGCTGCTGAACAACACTTTTTGATTTGATATAGCGTAACAGACATTTGTAATACTCCTTTCCTAGCACATTACATATAAACAGCAATTCACTTGAACTAAGCCTGCAAAATAGGGCTAACTAATAGGATGCAGATTGCCTTTAGACTTCATGTTGATCTACAATGTGTTACTTTTGATTTACCTAACTCCATAATGTGTTCTCTGTCAGATCCATGACCACATGGTCAGTATGACTGTATCACTCAGATACATATAAAACACTTACAGAGAAATGAAGGCATATGATTGTCATTGGCACAGTACCCGCCTGGGTTAAGCACAGCATTTCTTCTTTCCCTTTTGCTGTTGTTAGAAAATGTACTGCATGACAAAAATCAGAGTCCTTATCAAAAAGGCAGAGCATTAAAAACACCCAGGAAATAAAATGATTCTATCCCCCCTTTATCATATTTTGAGCTATGGGAGAATAGAGCACTGGGATTTACTCTTCTTTTCTTTTTTTTTGTAAACTGGCATCATCAGTCTTTGTAAAGCAAATCTGTGTCTGTCCATTATTTGCTGCTTTTTTGTTGTTTTATTTTACTGTAGCCTCCGTGTCTCTCTTCAAAGCAATAAAAAGTGAGTTAATCTTGCAACAACATTTCTTGGAATGTCATAGGTTGTTCTCGTGAATTTGACATGTCATTGGACTTCAGGGACTGGACCCACTGTACTGGTCAAAGGACATATGGGGAGAAAAAAAAAAAACAACTAAAAACAACTAAGGATTCTGTGTTACGATTTTATCCTAGTCAGTGTTCTGATAGAAATGAACATAGTGGAGTTTCATCAGCAAATTAAAACTGCTTCCTACATCAAGGCTCAGCATATTTGACACATCGTATGCCCACCTCTTTGGACATTTGTCTTGTTTCCTTCCATTTCCTTGTTAAAAAAAAAAAAAAACAAAAACAAACCAAAAAAAACCCCCAACACTCTAAACTATGAGCTTTCTTACAGATTAATTCCTTTGGCCACTTATTTTGACTTTCCTTCTGCTATACTGATTGCCACAAATACAGTTCCTCCCTTGGAAAGTGGTTTTGGAGGCCCAAGTCTGTTGTGCTCTCACAATACCCTGTGGGGAGTGAGGGCCCCACTGACTCAGAAGCCCATAAGTGGTATCTTGGAGGAAGCCCAGCATGAGCAAAACTAAGGCCTCTGACATACTTTGCTTGTTCAAAGAACAGTTGGAAGTGCTGTCAAAGGTTATTCAAGGATATGCACATCTCCAGATTGGCCAGACTACCATCAATTTTAATAAATTGATCCTACATCCATCAAATAGTTTTGTTTCAATACTTTGAAAGGATATTATGTCTCAGGAAACCAGCAGATCTTTGTGCAACCTCTCCATACATCCTCACTACCTAAAATCTCTACAATTTTGGGTCCAAAACACGGGCTTTGACATTACATTTTAGTAAGCTGCTCTTAAAAACATCATTGAGAGACCTGACAGAGAAACTGAAAGGGCTCTGTTTTGCAGATCCCTGATAATCCCTCCAGCAAAACATTTAAGCGAATCCTTAAAGTCCATTTATGAACTTTACAAATCCAATTGGTTTATTCACGTGCCTGGGATTAAGTGACTGCTTAAAAATTCAGAAGAATCAGGTGTTTGGGGCTCAGGGTTTTGAGGTTATTTTGCAAAGTGGGCACTTTTCTCCCATCATTCTGCACTGTTTTCATACTAGAATGTGAAAACATTTGGGCTTGCATTTCTAATTGTTGCACAAATTTGGCATGAACTGCACTCAGACAATATGATACAATTGTTATTCATTATTCTAGGAATCCTAGATGCTGATGTAATGTAGGAACGTATAGGTTTTTTCAGGGGGAAGCGACGAGAGAGGAGGAAGAGGGCTTAACCTCGTAATATTTAAAACCAAGGCTGACTTCCAGTTCTTTAGGGAATTTAAAGGATGTCTTCACTACGAGCAGATGCATATATACATATGTGTTCACACATATGTTCACACACTCAAGCTTGCTACAGAACCTAGAGAAATAGGACTGAACTTGGATAAAAGTCATCCCCTAATCAATGTGCAACTAGTTACTCAGGCAGAAGGGTCACTGGCACTGGCTGTGGTCCGTGCCACGTGGCTGTGTTCAGCCAGCTGTGGAAACTGAACAGATTATACATACTAGTCAAAAGGGTCATTAGGTCAAGGCAGATTAATCTTTTGTAAGTGCTAAAAGTAGAGGACAGTATTTCCAGTTCAGTCACTGCGGAGTGTAATACAACTGTTGAGTCAGCTCTGTTCCTTAAACCAAAATCTCCCCTCTGCTCCCAGGTAGCCCTTGATGAACTGACTGCACCTTACAAAATGATCCTTGAGCTGGACTTGAACTTACACCTTGGCTATAGCTGGCAACAAAATGCCAGTAACAACGCTATGTCTGGCGAAATGTCTCTGTATTTTAAAGCTGATGCAGGTGTGTCAAACACCACAGCATAACCAATGCTGGTGTGAACTGGAAGAGCTGGATTAGCAAGAGAACATTTTCATAGATGTAATAGCTACTTCTTTCAGCACTCACAAAAATTTCATTTTAAAATCTGCAGTTTGTAATATGTAGACACACAGAAAAATTCTCCCAAATACTGTCAAATACTATGGCTTCCAAACAGTCAATGGGAACATTAATATTTGTATTTATTTCTGTTCTTTGTAATGCTTTCCTTCCTTGGAGATACTTGGATCTCCTTGCAAACAATCCAGGAGCCAGATTTACAAGTGCAGCTACAAAAGATGCACCTGCAAAAACAAATGGTTTTTACCAAGCTCTATTTTTTACCAGTTTTTACCAGCCTGGAGTAAGAAAGACAGCTCTGATTAGATACACAGATACAGATTTGTTCTAGAAGCCAAGGAGCCTTTATAGTCAACACCTTTTAGGCTTTATGCAGTACGTGCTGTACAAACAAGTACTGAGTTCACCACAGGGGAAGATAACAATGCTTACAGACTTCTGGAACTGTTTTGTTGAATGCTGTATAAATTAAAGCTTTTAGTCTAAGGCCAAAAAGAGATGCCAATGGAAGAATATTCAGAAGCAGCAAGCACAAGTCAGAAGTGACAGAAGGATTTAATTTATTACTTACACAACTAGAACTAGCCAAAGAATAAGATCAGACCTGCTAAGGTAACCCAAAATAAAAACCTAAGGTCTAAAGGCTTGACAAGGATGCCTATTAACAGTTCAATAAATTAAGTACGTGTGCTTGCTATATTTTATAAAGGAACTTTACATTAGAGATTAGATAACAAAAGGTGATTACCTTCCCACTTGATGTTAACTCTTAGGTTCTCACACGGAGATGCAATTTCCCATCAATTTCATATTTAAGGCCCCCCCAGTAGGAATTTGCTTATTTTTTTGCAGCATAATAACACATTCAGGAATTTCAATATTAAGACTATTTTTTCTATTTATTTTAAGCAAATGCATTGCTTACGTATTTATTTCCTGCAATATTTACATTGTGTCAATTAGAATCACTCACAGAAAGCAGCAATTTCAGGAAAGGTCTTATAAAACCAGTTCCTTGGAATATTTTGTTTTTCTGAAATTGGTCCCTTGAATTCTTCTGTTCCCAACTCATATCTGAAGGTCTACAACCTCTGCTTCCCATTCCCACTGCCTGCTCTGGCATAAGATACACCAGCTTGAGATGTGGTCACAGCTGCACAGCATCTGCCTGTAGACAGGGGAGACTGTGCTATTGACCAAGAGAGCTGGAGGGAGATCTGGCCCGCAACTTGACTGTTCACAAACTTGCAACCGACAATTCTTCGGTGTCTGAATATCAATAATGCCATTTGGAAAATGAAAACAAACCTCAAAAAAACAGTCATTTTCAGAATTTCTTTAAGGACCTCAATTACAGGGTGATGTACAACGAAGAAATGTATTTTTGCCTCCTGCCCTAAAGAAGTCAAGGAGATCAGGCATCTTGTGATTTTGCTGGCTGTAATTTTAAGTTAATATCTTAATATTGTATGTTTTGAAGATACTAAATCTATTAGATTAAGTTAGATGCCTTTTTTTCTTTTGTTGAATCTATGGTAGTCATACAGGCATCTCATCTAGGCAGGTAGACAGGTACAGCCATAAGAAAATTATCTCCTCCTAAGGTAAGTATCTGATACTGACTATAGAGGGAGCCTAACTACTACCTAAGCCTGGATGCCTCACTTCTGTGTAGCCAAGTTAGGTGAGGAGATGAAACCCACTCATAGTACCTAAACACAGTCAAATGCACGGCTTGAATAGGAGGGCTTGAAAAAAGAGAACAGGTCATATATAGAGAGGTCCTGATGATTTTGAGCGAAATAAGATGACACAGATAAGGAGGAATGTAAAAAGTCACAGCGAATGCTGCTTTATCTGGAGTGGTGTCCAAACAATCTGCCATACAGCTGTCATGAATGGTCCTGAAGCCAGTAATACCCCAAAGCAAACTGGAAACTGTAGATCAAGACACACCCTGGTATTCAGGCAGAGAAAAGCTTACACATCATGAGACCCTTCCTTTCAACAAAAGGACTGGGGGTACATCCATGGCAGATGATGGGAAACAGTGGGAGACAGCTATTTAAGTATCTCTGAACACAGGAGCTTATGTGAATGAGAGGATCTGAAGTTTTAGCCTGACACCACACAACTATATAAACAGACTTTCTAAAACTGTAGTGACTGATGCATTTCTGATTTATGATCATCCCAGGAAGGATTAGGATTAGGCATTCATATAGCTTCTGCTACAGATAAAGGTCCTGGTTTATACCTTGCCAAAACATAGTTTGAAGTCTAGATGATCCCTTCCTGATTCAAAATAGAGAACAATCAAAATTCTAATTCGCATCACAGCATCTAATTTACAGCAGAGCACATACTACCTCAGGACTCCTGGCGCAGCTCAGCCAATACAGGTAAATAAGACTACAGGCAGACACAAGGGATACATAACATTTTGAAAAGATGGACATTCTGTGTCAAATAGCAGCATCCCAACTGACGCAACGACTGCTGATCACAAGCAGAATTGTACTGCCATAGGGTTACACTCCTGAGGCACTCAGTCCTACACACAATGTCTGTATCTAGCTGCCAGTAAACTCAGCTCAGAACGGCTTGTGGTGCAGAACAGTTTTAGTGTGTCATCTTCTTAAAATCAAGAAGAGAGCAGACAATTTCTCAATAATAAGCAGAAGGGTTAAGATAAAAGACAATGGGGTCCTTGACCTCTTGATATTTCCAGCTTCAACGTCCCTCAGAGATCATCTATGAAACATTACCGTCTTGCTGCACTTAATGTATTCACGAACACACAGGGCTACCCACATTTGTGCAGCACAGCCTGCAAACTCCATGGCTGCAGTGAAGATTATTTTCTAATATAAATAAAACAATATTCCAGGACTCCCTCCAGGGCCATTAAGCTTTCCTCTGCTCAGTTAGTTTTGGCTTTGGACAATTACAACAAAAATATATGT
>VXBO01000272.1:8267-24210 GCA_013400135.1 Rhinoptilus africanus | reverse complement strand
CTTAGCTTGCAGACTACTTCATACCAGACAGGGACACCCAGGAAGCTCAAAATACCAAAAAACTGGGGGGATGTTAAGTAAGCAGGCTGCTAAAAGACCGTTGTCTGAATCATATTTCCTCTACAGGGTTTAAAAGTCTGGATAAGCACTAGCACTAGCCCATCATTAGGAATTAATGATACTGGAGAACCTCTCTATAAAAGGCTTAGCTGCAATGTCTGGAGTGGGGAAAGGCATAAAGGGCAATTAGTCATTTAAACTGTGAATTTCTTATAGAATCATAGTTTTCTTATAGAATTTTCTTAGAGAATCNGTACTTTCGGTATTACAAGGACCTGAGCCAAAATGACACAAGGTCAGCAGGAAACTTCATGCCATAGAGCCAGAAAGGCCTTGCATAACCGTTACAATGACCTGTCCCCCAAAAGGCAGACAAGTTGCTAGTCAGTTCCTGAGTATATATCCTCACTTCCATAATCATCATTTCTAAATGTTGCCCGTCCATTTTTTATAGCGTTTTAAAGATGAATGCTTTCAATACTGAATATCAGTTACTCAATTTCAATATTTCTTTTTCATTATTTTCACTAGCAGCAGTACTGATATGTTCTGTTTCATCCATAGCATCTTTTTGTTTTCTTGGGTTTTTCCTCTTCTGTTCTATTTATTTGTTGGTGTCTTCCATTCACCCTATATTGCATTTATTCTACTTGCACAATCTCCTGTCTTCTTGTCTCTTTTTTTTCAGACTTGCCTGGTATGCAGATAGTAGAAATGCACTATCTAAAATTTGTAGGAGCCCTGCACTTTGAAACAATAGTATTTAGCACTTCAGAGATCATGAACCCCTTTATATGTGGTTTATATTCCATTCACACACTTACTGAATTTTTATTGTGCTGTTGTTCCTAACAGTTGCCATTGAGCTTTTTTACAAAACTGTCCATGGTGAAATGCTTCCTTTATTTTGAATTTCATACTTGCAGAGAGAAAATAAAAAGTTAGATTGGTTTTTCAAGCCATCAAATACAACTATCCTTTAAAAATAGATTATATTGATGGATACATTTTGCTTTTGTTCATTATCACAATGTTATTGAAAATATAGCTCTCTTAGCTCTGTTACAGTGTGTTAATTAGGGACTTGGGCATGAAGTCAAAATTACTAGTCATAAAAACTACCTCATTTAATAAATCTGAGATCTTTTAAGCCACATGGATTTCTTGTCCTATGGTGCACTACATTAGCATGATTTTAGAATGGAATTAAGACATTGTTTTTAAAGATAGGCCTATGGGAAAATGCCATTGGATTTCTTAAAGAATTGTACATCTATGTAAGCTAAATATTTTCCATACATTTTATAATTATAAATCAGAAAAATCCTCTGTTCTAGCCTATTGGACAAATTCTTAGGAAAAACTTTACTAGTATCTGGCCATCCAAACATGAAAAATAAACTTAAATTATAGGGGTACACAATGGTGTAAAAGTCTACTTTCCTCAAATTCACATTACAAAGTCAGTAGCATAAATTTCAAATTGATGAAGAGCCAGTTTTGAATAACACTGCTTCTCAAACTGGAGCACATTCAAATAGGGGAGGAATTTGCATTTTATTAGCGATCTGTTTTGTCAATATCACAACTGCCTTATGTTATGTCTAATACTTAATGCCTCTTGCAAATTATAATTTACTATAGGTAAATCTTCTCTTTTATCTTTTGAAGGGAAGAAGAGGACAAGGGGAGGAACCAGTGTGGAAGCAGGAAGGGAGTTGTGCTGGAGTAGCTTGTCATAGGCTGGAAAATAAGATGTCTAGCCTCACAGGGATGACTAGAATAAGAGTATCCTACCTCTAATCTTCAAATTGAAGCTGAAGTAGTTGCCTCAAAAATAGAAGAATGTGTATTAAATTTTGGGATCTTCAAGCCAATAACCCAACCAAAGCAGTCTGTCAGTTAAGACTTGGATGTTGGCAGCTTGGGTGTTATGATTATTGGTAGGGTCTAGTTGCCTGATTGTCAGACCTTTCTGCCCCAAGTTCTTTGTGGACTTTTCCATGGCAGTATCTAGCTGCATCCTTGAAAGCAAATCTCCCTTCCCTGAGCTGGGTTTTGTACTGCTATTATCTAATAATAGCAGAAGCAGAGGACTGAGCCCCCCCTTTCTAAGGAAGGTAGGGAAGTAAGTTTTGTCAGATGCTGCTGGGATGCATCCAGGATTTACAGGCCTAATCTGCAGGAAACATCATAAAACTGAGAACTAGACTCCCTGTAACATAAACACTTGAAGGTCCCTCCATTGTAGCTGTTTAAGTATTCACAGCCCAGCATCTCTTCTGTGGTGGCGTGCTGGCTGCACTCTTGCTCCTTTGAAAAGACCATCCTGTCCTTTTCTGTTTCCTGTACGAACATCAGATGACTCAGTTCTTTCGGTGAGGTGCAGTTTCTCAGTCCTTTTTCCTTTCCTCCTCAGGTTGTGAACCTGAGGTAACTGTTAACTTACAGTGTTCTGCTGTGTGCCAACTTGGTGGTGTGCTTGGCGGTGGCAGTAAACTCCCTAACCCTAGCATAGTTGAAGCATACACAGGACCTTGCATGCAACTTAGAAACTCTCTCTCAAGGAAAGTAGGACAATGATTCCCTACCTAAGCCAAACCACCTTCCCTGGTTTTGCCTGGCTAAGCTAAATGCTACACCAAGTCAGAAAGTAGGAGTAATTTAATATTTTCCCCTTACTGATGCTCTGTCTGATCAATACTGAAAAGAATAAAAGCCTCTTTCTCTTCCAGGCATTGACCGTTGAATTGACACATCTTGTTGTTTGTACCTGTATGAACGTGTAGCTATTATGTGTGTGGGTGGAATCATTGGTTGCCACTGAATGCAGAGATATTTCTTTATCTTTGCAAATCACAACTGAAGGTTTTCTAAATTACTGTTCGTAACTACTTTAGACCTTAGTTGCTTTAGCGGGAAATAATAGCATGTAGTGTTCTTTGCAGATGAAAGGTGTGTTCTTTCATTGTTGTAAATCCTCCTAAGAGGAGTATGGAAGAATTATCTTGATTTCTGGCCTGAGAAACAGTACAAATTCATATTTTGGAACTAGCAGTCTTGATGTACTCCTAAACACACTAAAGAGACAGCAGTTCTTCAGAACACAAGTAGAAAAACGTGGTGTCCCTGTCACGTGTTTCCCAGATAGCTACAGCCCAACTAACAGTAACAACACTTTCCATGTGATTGTGTAGGTGTAGTAAGACCCAACACAGGCTTAATTTCTTTCTAATGAATATAAAGATTTTGCAAAGTACTAAAAATCTTTTGTTGTGATTTTTTTTCCTGTTCTTGCGTATGCAAAAAAGAGCGTGGTTGAACCTGAAGCAGACATTGTTATTTTCTAAAATATTAATACCACTAGTGCATGCTACAGAAAATCTTATCAAGAAGTAGGTTGTCCCATTGCAGGCCTTACCTATTCACTCGGCTGTTAATGAACATTAAAAGTTTCTCACATGGATATCTGCATACTTGCCTTTTTAAATTGTTGACAAGACCAAAAGATAATTTGTAGGTTCTGTTTTATATTATAAAAATGATTCTGGTTATTGTGAAAATTTGTGTTCAAGCATCTATAAATGAAACATGGACTTGTTGGAACGGGTCCAATGGAGGGCCATGAAGATGATCAGAGGGCTGGAGCACCTCTCCTATGAGGACAGGCTGAGAGAGTTGGGGTTTTTCAGCCTGGAGAAGAGGAGGCTCTGGGGAGACCTTACAGCGGCATTCCAGTACCTGAAGGGGGCCTACAGGAAGGATGGGAAGGGACTCTTTATCAGAGAGTGTAGTGATAGGGCACAGGGTAACGGTTTTAAACTGAAAGAGAGGAGATTTAGTTTGGATATTAGAAAGAAATTCTTTACTGTGAGGCTGGTGAGACACTGGAAGAGATTGCCCAGAGAAGCTGTGGATGCCCCATCCCTGGCAGTGTTCAAGGCCAGGCTGGATGGGGCTTTGAGCAGCCTGGTCTAGTGGTTGGTGTCCCTGCCTATAGCAGAGGGGTTGGAACTAGGTGATCTTTCACTAAGTGACCTGAAAGATCAATGTGAATTCAATGTGAACCATTCTGTGACTCTATGAAATGAGCCTTGAATTGTCAGATGCTGTGTCTAGACCTGAGAATAAAAGCATCCTTCCAAACTCAGTGTCCAAGTGTGCTCTGCAGCTGCTTGTCATCTACAGCAAAACTGGATGTGCAATGCCTCCCCTCCTCCTCTGCTTTGGAAGGGCTTACATGGACATGGATTGTAAGAGGACTTATGACATCCTCTGTCCAGGCCCATGTCCTAAATCATTGGGAAAACAGGGTCTAGAGTGAGTTGTCATGTGCTTTTTCTCCCCAGGAATAGCTATACCATCCTTTTAAAATATGGTTATATTAATTAATTTCTATGACCTTACATTCTATTTAAGTAAGCTATGTCTATCAATCAGTGAAATCAGTCAGTTGCTCTCCATGGAACAGAAAATTTACATAATTTACGTCTAAAAAAATACTCATTTACCAAATGTAGGAACTTTTTTGTTCCCTTTTTTGATTTACAGTGGGGATTTAAAGGAATACTTCATTAGTAGAAAGTTTGAAAATATTTTTCTGGTATGGAAAAAAAAGGCTATGAAATTTGCATTCATTAATGAAGACAACAAATTAAGAGAGACATATGAAAACACATAATAGTTACTTAAAATATTCTCAGTCTTGCTAAAGTAAAAGCAGCATCTTTCTTTTATTTCTATATTCTTTGCAAAGCATTCTGTTTTCACAAGAAGCTGTTTTGCTAAAAATTTAGTGTGGCAGAAAACAGCATTATGCGTTTGAGCAGCTGCAATGGCTCACTGCATTAAAGATGGACACCTGGGGTTCTGCATTAGACTTGCAGAGAATATGGAAATATTACAGATGAAAACAGATAGGTAGAAGGTAGGTGAGTACGTATTTTCAGATTCTCTAATTAACAGCCTTGTGGTGATATGAGTAGGTGGCTCTTTACATTCTCGAGTTACTGGTTAAAACAGAGAGATTATTTTTTCTCAATGCACAAGTCTGTAGGGTCCTGAAAACCAAATTTTTATCTTGGAGGTTTTCCTGAAGACCTCAGAGGTCTGTACCACTGATAAGCATCTGTAAGGAAGGACTTTGACATAGTTATCCTTTTTTTATCTGGTAATTTTGATCTTATCGTTCAGTATCTTTCACTTTGTCTTAAGCTTAGAGCACAGGTGAACTTACTCGTTACCACACTCATCGTCATTTTAATCATCAGTTATCATGTTGTTGTTTCTGCATATTGACAGTCACTTGAAAGTAATACTTTCGGTTGCTCTTGTTTGAAGCCCACACTTCAAACAAGCTTGCGGTGGTTTTCTCTGTGGACCCCTTTTAAAAAAAAAAATGTTGCCCTGTTATGTGATTTAGAGGAAACACTGTGTCAAAAACAAGTGTTTCAGATTGTACGTGCTGATTACATGATGGTCTAAGTTATTTGCCTTGCAAACTAATTATTAATGCTAAGGCAGTGTCAGTATAAGCAAAAGAAACCTCATGAGACCTTAGCATTAAAATAACATATGTTGTGGTTGACACCCTGCCCTGATGAAGATCTTTGGGTTGTGCCGAACTCAGCTGTCCTGGGTCAGGATTCAGATGTGTCAGGTTAATTCCTTGAAAAACTCAGGTGCACAAAGTCATGTTTCAAGACTCACAGTTCACATGCCTGCTCTAACACTGGCCAGGCGGATGAAAGGCACCTGCTGCTTTGTCGCTTGTTGGAACATCCAGGCAGGGCACCTGTGCCATGTACTTTGCCTGAGACGGAGACAGTAAGCAGCCCTCCAAGTTGCGTTTAGGGGCCTCTCTTCTGCCTACTGCTCCTTCCAAAAGTATTTGGTAAAACATATCCTTTTATTGAGCAAATCCTCTTCTTCTACCAAGTGACCACTCTGATTCCGCTACAGTAAATGTGCCTGAATGCTAAACCAGGTATGAAGAGTTTCTTCATACTGAGTGAAAACTTAGTGGTGTGTAATCCAGTGCATTTCTTTCCTCATGCAGCTTGGAAAAGTAAGAGGATGAGCACCCCAAAAATGTATTTGAAATCAATATTGTTGATTACTTCTGGGTTTTGCAGTGAGAAAGTCTTCTTTCTTAATTCCTGCTATAAAAATTATATACAGTTGTACTGGATGTATTTCCTACATGTTAGTTTTTCCTCATACTTGCTGAATTGAAAAATCATCAAAAATTAATATGGAGAAATTATACCTAATCATGGAAAAGCAGTATCATTTCTCTCCAGCATACAGCAAGGAACAGAAATAATGCTCATCCAATGCATGATAAACTATATTTATTCTAAACTCGACATTTCTACAGTATTTAAATTTAAATGGCTTTAGTGAGAGCACTGAAATACATACTGTCTTCTTTTCAGTAATAAGAACCACAATAATCTCTTTATTACACCTTTTGAGTCTCTGTCCTCGGTCTGCTGGTAGTTAATACTGCAAAATCCACACAGCATGGGAAGACTATTAGACTTATGAACTAACTTGACCATGCATAGAAATTACCTAAACACTGAGAACAGGCTTTATTAAATTATACTGAACATTGCATAAACAAACACATATCCGCCTCCCTCCCACCACAGTATTTTCTCACTACTGCCTGCTTCTTGTACCACACAGGCTTTAAGTGCTTGTTTTCTGTTACCATGTGGTATACCAGTTTAAATGAGAATACCTGACTGGATATTTGCAGCTACTTTACTAGTCTGGATGGTAGTCATCAAGTACACAGCTTCAATAAATTATACTTTTATTCATTCTATTATGCATTATACCATCTTTTGCTAGGTTTTAGGGAGTATATTTGAAGGGAAGTATAGAAAATCCAGTTGTGAACAATGCAGCTAAGGACAAATAAGTTGACGAGACTGTTAATTTTTACATAAAAGATAGATAAAAGATTGCAGCCCTGGACACGTTCCTGTGCAACCTGCTCTAAGGTGGCCCTGCTCTGGCAGGGGGGTTGGACAAGATGATCTATTAAGGTCCCTTCCAACCCTATGATTCTGTGATTCTGTATGCAGTCATATTTATAATACTTTGTCTTGACAAATCAGAGGACCATGTTACTTATTTAAAAATATGATTGTGTAACATAGAAAAATATCACTTATTTTGAATTTAAAAGATCCTACAGATTCTTTACTTGAATCTCCCCTTTTTCTTCAACCAATACTTGTGAGATTTTTGTGTCTCTGACAAATTACGGAGTAAAATCATTAAGTCAAAAGAAGATGATTACTAGTTTTTCTCATATTGCTGTTGATAGCTGGTGGAAAAGTAATGGTCAAGAGAGGAATGTTGAATGAAAGCAAGGGTCCTCTCAAGGTTAAAAAGTGTTAGGTTTCTGCTCATAGATGGATTGAAACAGATTCAGGTTTAGATGACCTCAGTTAATGAAAATGGTAGATTACAGCTAAAAACTAGCCAACGAACATATCTGGAAATTATCACAGTGAGCATCGTGACCTTACATGTATTCCTTCAGAAGTATATTAAATAAAATGAAAAAAGTCTCTGTAACTCATTTGCAAACCACTTTGTAAACTCCATCAGTTCATTGTGCAAAGTGTACTGTAGTAAATATATCTAAATAGCTTGTGAGAATGATATTTGGATGGAGGAGATTTCTTTCATCCATTTTCGGTGCAATAAAACAAAGCTCATCAAACTGATACAGGCTAGTCTCACAAAGTGTCATAGAGTATTTCATGATAGTTCCTATAGAGTCATGATTTCTGGCAGTGGAAATGTGGTAACAGCCGTGGTAGTTGAGGTTAACAAGAAATCTCAACTGTTTTTGTTCAGCTCATCACCATGATCCCAGAATGTGCTTTCTAGGACTCCACAAAAATGTTCAGTGAAGTAATTTTGTTCAATCTAAATGTTTGTGTGGTTGTTGATAGCTAGACTCTTCACCACGTAGTTGTCATTCATATTCAGCTCTAGATCACACAGTGCTTTATATCCGGTATCTCCAGGGCAAAAGGACGAGGAGGAAATTGACAAGAGTTTCCACTTTCACTGAGAATTTGCATCAAGGAACAAAGGATTACTATTTTAAAGGATGAATATGAATATAATAATATCTGTAAAAATTTCACTTTACAAGAAAATAGTTTTTCTTCTCCTCTGGTCTTAGCCTTTTTCTGGCTTACTGATAAATATCTCTGAGAACTTAGTGTGATGTTCCATTATCTGTTTCTCTGGGCAAACTTCCTGAAAACTTAAAACACGGTTATTAATGATAACTAAGAAAATTTGTAAAGTAATGAAGTAAAATGAGTGAAGCAAAAAAATCAGTATTTCTCAGTAAAGCGATGGAAGCAATAAAACATATACTTCAAATCCTAAATATAACAAAGATTCTGTGTCCTTTCCCTTTTTCAACTTCTATATTTAGATTAGATATTAGGAAGAAATTCTTTACTGTGGATGTGGTGAGACACTTCAAGAGGTTGCCCAGAGAAGCTGTGGATGCCCCATCCCTGGAGGTGTTCAAGGCCAGGCTGGATGGGGCTTTGAGCAGCCTGGTCTAGTGGTTGGTGTCCCTGCCCAGGGCAGAGGGGTTGGAACTAGATGATCTTTAAAGTCCCTTTCAACCCAGCCATTCTGTGATTCTTTCCTTTGTTATGCTAGAAATAGTTCTGTCAAAAGTTAAAATCCAAGTGTTTTAAATTGTGATTTACTAATGTGGCCTCCTCACCATTGAAGCTGCTATTTGTAATGAGGTTATAAATGAAAGGTGAACCATCCTTATGGAGATTTATGTCTACTTCATCAGTGTACTGTGGGGAAGTAACAGTTATGTCATCTGCAAACTTGACTGAACTACAGTGATTCCCAAGAATCGGAGAGGCTTTCTTCCCTTTTCATGATTTTTTTTTTTTTTTTCTGTGGGACACAGATGCTCAGTGTTGCCTCCTGTGTGATCTCAGGCCGTGGTGAGCTCACTCAGAAAGGGGCAGG
The DNA here is from genome assembly GCA_013400135.1 of Rhinoptilus africanus. Classification (NCBI taxonomy): domain Eukaryota; kingdom Metazoa; phylum Chordata; class Aves; order Charadriiformes; family Glareolidae; genus Rhinoptilus; species Rhinoptilus africanus. The sequence continues at coordinate 15,108 of VXBO01000272.1, read as the reverse complement.
ATGCTGTCCTAAGGGTGGTGAGTGAATTACGCTGTATAGGTAGATTATTACTAGGTGTGCCCCCAACAAACAAAAATCACAGGGGTTTATTAGTCTTAATATAGCAAAGATGCGTGTAAAAAAGTATATTAATGATTCACAGTTACCCAGAAAGCTTGGATATCTTGCCTTTGTAGCACTCTATTAGCTGAACTGTACTGTGAGACTTCAGAGACCCAAATACCCATTCCCATCTCTGATGCTGAGATGATATGTTGTGTATAACAAATGGACAGTGTATGGAGTGGGGAATCTTATGTGTGCTATCTCAGTTCCTGCATAAGCATTTAGAAACTATTTCAAAGATCACACATAGATCTACTGGGTCATTAAAAGGGTATTTAGGAGGTAAAGCAAGTAAATTACGCTTTGAAATATTATACTTGTCTGCTGCAATTATTTATCAGAATGCTTAGACATATGAATGACTTGTTCAAATAAGTGTTGGAAGTTCAAGTCAGATTATAGTTTAATAAATGTTTTAATTGAATTCTGGACAAGTTTTGACAAGTCTTTTCTATGATAGACAAGTTTTCAAAAAATCACTGATAACTTGGCAGTGCTATGTTAGCAAATTGTTGTTATATTTCTTTCTGGAAATATCAGCAATGGCCTTTTGTATGACATGTCTTTAGATTGAGAGGTGTAATTCCTTCCTTCACCTGACTTTTATAATATATTATGCCATTAAGACACAATGAAGCGTCTTTTAATGGTCCATTAACACAAGAGTTGGATGCACTGTGTGGAGAGAAAGAATATCTTCCAGAAGTCGAACTAGTCAAAAAGAAGTTTTGAAAATTGGTATCAAAAGTGAAACTATATACTAGGTGTTCTTCCTGTTCTATGACTTTTTAAATATTGGGCTTTTGTACTTTACTACATGTTGTTGCTGATACAGCGTTTGGTAGGGAACTTTAATAAATTGCCTTTGAAATTAAATCTGTAATTAGTAGCTTATTTCCCTGTGATGAGTCTTGCATTAAACAAAAGGATTTTGATAGAAATACAGAAGAAAAGAAGCTTTTAAAATTATAGCACGGACAACTGGGCCTGAGGGACCAGAGTCCAAGGCTTCATAATTTAATGAAGTTCTGTATGCAATGAGACATTATGCTTTCTGGGAGAGGAAAGTATGCAGCCAGATGGCAGAGATGCTGAAAACAATATTTTAAAATTGAACAAAATAGTTTTTATGCTAAATGGGTCCACTTAGACCAAATAGATGGGTCAGTCCACACAATGAACAGGTAAAATAGACTTTTAAAAATTTTCTTTTTATTTGTTTCTTTTTGTTTTTATTGGACTGGGCATTGCAGTGGAAGAGAATACCGCTTGTCCTTCAATAGCAGTCCTTGCTAAATACTAACACTACACAAATCAATTACATGTCCATCAAGGATGTGAAGCATTTCCCAGAGCGGGAAATTAGAAAATTAAAAATGTCAAAGATAAAGATGTGAGAAAAAGTCTAACCTCCTTCTAGCCTAATCACTGTGCCTGAAAAAGCTGGGTAAAGAGGAAGACATACTGAATACATTAACAATATAAAAATTAAACATATATATTTCCATATGAAGGGAACTTTGAGTTGCATACAGGAAGTAGCTGTACAAAATATATGTTATCCATAGGTGATATTTCTGTTGAAAATAACTAAGACACATATTTCTTTTTATTCAGATTCTCTTTGAACTGCATTGTTTCATTTTTCCATTTGCTTTTAGAATGATATCTTACATTCCAGTTAGTAAATAGGATTCAAAGCCTCTCTATATATGGAATTAGGATTGATACTGCAGAAACAATCAGTAATTACAGACCTTTGTAATGATTGCTTGTTATTCTGGTAGAAGAGAATTCTGTGCTCTCCTTAAATTTCCATACACTCCATGATTTGTGGCAAGATTCCTGTGTGAGCGTCTCACGGAAGTTTGACATGTATGTGTCGGGTACGTTTAGTCCTTATATGAGTTTCGTACAGTACTAAGCTGCCTTTCTAGGCGTAACCTAGAGCTGGAGGAGGAAGCCTATCTCTGTTTAAATTTGTCAGAACCATATTGTTAGGAGCCGTTGGAATCTCAGGAACAATGACTTGCAGTACATTACCCTGTTCTTTGAGTCATCTCCCTTCCTGTGTCTTGGGCACCAATGACTTCCATGGCAGTAAGACACTCTGCATTAACTAAATATTTAATCTATTATATTCTTCATCTTGAATGCATATGGTGTAATTTCTGAACTATGTGAGGGGAATTATGCCTCATGTTTGAAAAATATCTATAATCTCAGTCCTTAGGACAAAACAATTTAAATCTGCATGTGTTCAATGGAGTAATAAAAAACAGTGTTTATTTTCTGAAAACTATGAAAATAAGGTCAGAACCAGATAAAAACATTTGCAAGTTTAGCTAGTTTTGGGGTGTATGTTTTCTAATGAACAAAAACCGCATTGTGTGTGAAATTTGTCTTGACTGGTAATAATTTTTATAAAAAGCCTCTGTCTTTCCCCTTTCCAAAACTTTCCTCCCATTTTCCTCCCTCTCCTCCTTTCCCCTCTTCCCTTTCCCCCTTTTTCCTACTTTTACCCACCTTTTCCTTCCTTTTCTCTCCTTTTTTACTTGCCTCTGCTGCCTCCCTTTTCACCCTTCTCTTTCCCCCCTTCTCTTTCTCTCTCTCCTCTGCTTTTTTCTGCAAACATGAAAAATTCTCAGTCTCTTCCCATGTCTGAGCAAGATAAATGAACTAATTTAAAATATTTTCCATGCCTCATCTGTCCACTCCACAAGCTGTCAATGAGCNGCCCAAGATAAAGCCATCGTTTTGTTTTTTTATCTTTATCTTTAAAGGGAAAGCAACAGGAAAAAAAAAAAAAAAAAGATGGAGAAAAAACCAACTCATTTTAAACATGTTATAATTTCAGTTTTTGCTTCTGCATTTTTGCTGACAATCCTTTTAACCAGTAAGTATGTTAATAGCTAATATGTTTCAATTTAGAGGGAGCAATGGTTTTGCAAATTTTTATAACAGCTAACTACTTCAAAACACTGCTTACCCTCTTCTGCAGTGGGATCAGTTGATTTTAAACATTTACTTAGTGAAGTTAGTACAGGACTTAGAAATGAGGGGAACATTTACAAATAACTCACTGTTTCTGAGATACTACAAACTGATTCATTTTAGATTGTGGAATTTTTAAAAACTTCTTATATTTAATACATTTTAATATGTCTTAAAGAATGTCATAAATTTTCTGCACTGCCTTATCACTTTTACCTGTTCAAATGACACTATTTTCTGGTTAGGTATAATGTTAACATCAGCTCTGCTGAAAAACAGATTTTAGCTTTTTGCTGAAAGCTTCAGAAATAATCTTTTCTTTGTAAGCTATGCAGTCCCACAAGCTTTTCAGAACTGACACGTAACTTTCTGTAATGCAGAGCATGTTTAAATTCTGTGTGCCTTGACCCCTTCCTAAAATTAAAAAAAAACAACAAAACACACGACAAAAAATGCACAACCAAAAAGCCAACCCCCAAACAAACCAAAAATACCCCATACCCTCCACCGTGGAATAGCCTTTTATTTCCAGTTTTGACTTACTCAGTTGTTTATATGCTATTGTTACCACCTGGAAATAGCATGACTCACATTTGCTCAATGTACTGTAGAGGTGCCAGGTGGTTCCTGGCCAGTGGCATATCCACACTAAACGGTTTTACTTATCCGTCTTTTCTAATAGTATATGCTGTCCACAGTATCCCTTCTGTCCCTTCAACAGAGAACAACTTGACAAGCAGATGTGTCCTCATTCAGTGTACTTCACAAGCACGAGATTTTCCTTCCCAGAGGCAAAGTGTATTCACGTACATAATTGGCCATGTCCCCTTCTTGCCCAGGGGACATATACTGAAGTCCATTCCCATTTTCTAATCCTTTAAGACACAAAGCAGCACGTTACTGTCATGCTAGTAGGTAGATGTAATTTTGATATGTGTGCTTGTATTGTCATCAGAGGTTTCCATTTGAGCTTGACAAGATTCTTGTTTCTAAACATTCAAACATGCATGTCGTAAATGCTGTATGATTGTCTCGTTAGTCATTTTGTTATCTTTGGGTGTGTGTGTGGAAATAACTTTTTAGTTTGTTGGTATCCCCTTACCGACTAGCCATTCTCAGAAGGATAGAGAATTTATTAGATAAGAGATGGTGGTACCTTTATTTTGATAAGACTGTCTTTTGCATTTTAGGATATTGCTAAGAATATAATCCTTTCAGTGCTTCATCTCAATGTTCTAATTTCAACTGCTCTCTTATTAAAATGCTAAATTCTCTCTATGTGTTTGTATGTATTCATATGAAGTATTATAATGCCATTATTATAAAATAAATTTTACAGAAACAGTGATCCCTCTGTATTAAATATAAATAATGATATTACTTTTCAAAGGAGTACTTTGCATTAAATGACAGAGTGGAGCCTGAAATGGCCATGCAGTCTTTTCTGAGTTAGAGAAGACATCTAGAATTTGCTAACTACTTTGTGAAGTCATGATTTGTTTTAGTTGGGGATCTGTCTCTCTTGAAATCTGAATAATACAAGTCTGCCACTAGGATTTAACTTGATTGGCTTTGCAGAAAAGGACTTGGGGCTCAAGATGGAGAGGAAGTTAAACATGAATCAGCAGTGTGCCTTTGCAGCAAAGAGGGACAGCTGCATCCTGGGCTTGATTTGTCAGACTACAGCCAGCAGGCCCAGGGAATTGATCCATCCTTCCCTTTTATTTGGCTTCTGCAAGACTGCATCTGCTCTCCCTGTTACGAGAAAGATCTTGACATACAGGAGCAAGTCCAATGAAAGGCCACTGAGATGTTCAGAGCTGGAACACAGGATGTGTGTGGATAGACTGGAGAAATTAGGTGTTTTCAGCCTGGGAAAGAGACAGAGATCTTTTTGCAGAGATCTTCTTGCTATTTATAAGTAGGTAATCAGATGATAAAGGGAAGATGGGAGCCAAACACTTTTTGGAGGTGCGTGGTGATAGCTTGAGATGCAAAGAACACAAATCAGATGGGCATTCTCCAAATACCACTTAAACTCTTGACAGGCTTGGGGAATTGGCCACCTCTCTAGGAAGTCTTGATCACCCTATCAGNCTGCTGGGCTGCTCTCCAGCCACTACTCTCCCAATTTAGGCTTGTGTCCAGTGTTAATCTGCTCCAGGTGCAGAGTACTTTTGACTTGTTAAGCATTGACCAGCATTTTGAGTTGTTAAATTTCATCCCAGTAACTGGGAGCCCTAACTACCGTATCTTGTGGAGGCTGCAGCAGCAAGGCAGTGAATTGATGCCTCATCACCTTTTCAGCCTAAATGGCTTTTCACAGCTTGTCAGGTATTTTAGCCTTTGCATAAATGGCAAATCTGTTCAAACTGGTCTATACAAATCTGTAGCAAAGTTTTAATAAATATGCTTTCTTCCTGGAGAACAAAGAAAAGGAGATTCTTTCCAAACTCTGGTATTTGTCTTCCTGGAATTTTGCTCTTCAATACTGGTATGAACCATTTCTTCTTATGTATTTCAGGATACCTGAAATGCACTGAATACAGGCACAATGCTTCAATAAAATTACACGTTTTAAGGCTGCATGTTTAATGGTTTATATGTTGCAACGTAGAAGAGAAAAGGTGAAAATTATGAGGGAAAAAAAAAACACAGAAGAAGGCATGTAATATTTCAGAGCTATAGAGGAAGAAGCATTGTCTGTCAAAAAGATTTTTAAAAGTATATATGGATAGATAAAAGCTAGAGTTACACTGAAATCATGAGAGCCTCTTTATAAATGAAGGCTCACAGTCACATATTGTTATTTCAGAAAGGAGGTAGATATGAAGTGGGCAGAAGAAGAGATAGTATGCTTAAATTCTCTATGTCACGTGGTGTGCGTGAACCTGGGGGGAAGGGGCGGGATTCTTGTGTTCAGTGATGTGCTAGCAGCATATTCATTATATCTGTACTGATTCTTCTTTCTAAAGATGTTGATGATTGGGTATTTTTCTTTTAATAGTTATTGATAAACAAGATTTGAGGAGGTAGCAGAGGTATGTATGTATGGTGGTTTTATCAGTAGATCTCTAGGGTAGGATTACAGGCCTCTCAAGTACTTTCTGGATATCTCTGACAGCATAGAACACTAATGGTGCTGCTATAGCCTGNAGAGGGACAGCTGCATCCTGGGCTTGATTTGTCAGACTACAGCCAGCAGGCCCAGGGAATTGATCCATCCTTCCCTTTTATTTGGCTTCTGCAAGACTGCATCTGCTCTCCCTGTTACGAGAAAGATCTTGACATACAGGAGCAAGTCCAATGAAAGGCCACTGAGATGTTCAGAGCTGGAACACAGGATGTGTGTGGATAGACTGGAGAAATTAGGTGTTTTCAGCCTGGGAAAGAGACAGAGATCTTTTTGCAGAGATCTTCTTGCTATTTATAAGTAGGTAATCAGATGATAAAGGGAAGATGGGAGCCAAACACTTTTTGGAGGTGCGTGGTGATAGCTTGAGATGCAAAGAACACAAATCAGATGGGCATTCTCCAAATACCACTTAAACTCTTGACAGGCTTGGGGAATTGGCCACCTCTCTAGGAAGTCTTGATCACCCTATCAGTAAAGAAACGCTTCCTGAAGTCCTGTCTAAACCTCTCTTGACACAGCTTTGAACCATTCACATGCATAATGTCACTGTATCATAGGGAGAAGATACCAGCAACTCCCTCCCCACTCCCCCTCCATGGAAGCTGC
>VXBO01000271.1:0-41038 GCA_013400135.1 Rhinoptilus africanus | reverse complement strand
GGCGCCACCTGCCGGTCAAAAAATGGGAGCACGTTCGGGTGGAGAAATTGACACCCCCCCAAAAAACAGTTTGTGACAGCGTTTTCTTTAGGTGCCAAAGCACTGGGGAAAGGTACCCAGCCGTGCTCGCCGTTCTCCCTTCTCCTCTGCAAGCAGGCTGCTGAATATGTGTAGGATCCTGAAATCTGTAAAAGTTCCTGGTTTTCCAGGGTGTGGCCTGGAAGATGCCACTTGCTGCAGTATTTTTTCTTCCCTTGCTTATCAATTTTCCATTATTTATTATTTTTTGATGTTAAAAATCCTCCTTACAGGACCTGCTGCTGCTGTGTGTTAACCTGGTTCTATTTTGGTGCCAGACTTCAGACAAACGAAATAGGTCTGCAGTAAACTGAGTTAAAAAAAAAACTACAACCAATCCTTGTGAATGGATTTAATGAGCACTACACTGTAGGCAGGCTATTTATGCATAGCCATGGCCTTTTTCTTTTTTCTTTTCTTTGTTTCTTTTGTTTGTTTTCTTTGATAGAGGATGAAGAGTCAAAAGGAAGCATCTGGCTTTCCTTGGAAAATAAGTTACATTTCTGCGTTTCTGAGGCATTTCTCAGAGTTAAGGCAGCCTCCTAAACTGGGAGCTTCCAGGAGCCGTAAAGACTAGTTTGATTATCCATGCCTCAACCAAATACCCTGACAAGGATGTGGCCACTCAGCTGTGTTTCCTTCTTTCCTTCCTTTGAATCTTTCTTTTCCAGTAATGAAAGTCTGAGGTTTAGTCGATAACCCTCTTTGGCTCTTTATACGAAGAACTCACTTGCAAATACAGTACCATGCATTGAAACACAGTTTTGTTAATTCTAAGATGAGAATTTGGAACTCGCAGAGTGCCTGTGACTGGGAACCACGTGTATTAACTCCTCAATAATCTCCTCAAGGACAGTAGTAGAGTCTTGAGGCACATCACACTGTTGAACACTTATAATAACCTTTCTGCAACTTGTGTGCCTCTGTTTTATCAGTCATCTGAGGGAGGAGAGATACAAGAAATCCACTGAGAAAAGACAGAAGATGTGTTTTTTGGAGCTGTGTTTGTGTTTCATACAGTCAGCTTACAAGTTAGCCACGTAGACTGGTGAATCAAGCTGTTTGGGGGGAAGGATGGGGAGTACAAAGTGGTCGAGAGTGTGTCAGCGTGTAACTGCATCCTGAATACTAAGACTCACAATTCAGAGGTAGCATAGCTTTTATTTATACCCATTATAGTTTTATTTATACCCATTATAGTTTTATTTATACCCATAGCAGATCCGGAGCTACACTTTTTCAGCTGCTTTAATACAGAAGAGCCCATTTTCCTGCAAACTTTTCCACTTACGTCCTCGGATCATCCCACCAATGCTGTTCGTACTGCCTGTACCAGGACTTTCACCTCCCTCCCTGTCTTTGGTTTGCAGACCCTCTAATTCTGGGAGGTTTATAAAGCTGTCAAAATGCAGAATATTGTGAAGGTTGGTTTTCCTCTGCAGACTTTGCTAAGCCGGGCGGACAGAGTTCTCCACCAGCGTTTCACCATATGAGGTGAAGTATAGCATCAGGTCAGCTTACTCTTCTGACAATATTAGGCACGTATTTTTATGCTTCTCTCTGCTAGACCCTGAAACAGGTGAGTTTTGCAAAGGTTAATGTTTTAAAGGCGCCAGGAATGATTTCTACAGAACAAAGGCCTTTTTTAAAGGTGGAAAGAGCAGAGAACTTGGAAGCTGTTCGTTACCAATATGGGTAACTGACTGGGAGAGCTCTCCGTCTTCTAGACCTTGCACAGGCAGATGGAGAGGGGCTTTAATGGATGTTACAAGAATTGGCTTCAATTATCTCTCGTAAAATTTGCAGTATGGTCTGTCAGAGAGAAGTCATACTTCTTGACAGCGTACGAGATTGCTGTAATTCTGACTGGAATTTGGATATTTGCCACAGCCTGTTAAACAAAGCAGCACAATCCAGTACCTTTGTCAAGCTTGTCTTTTCATTTAACTAAGCTTTTAATTTCAAAACCAGTGAAATTCTTGTGTGACCACATTTTTAAATAGATCGCATTATACATCAGTGACTAGAGCTCCTAAATGCTTCGAATTCTGCATGTGAAATTTGATGTCTTCCGTGGGGAGTGATTTTTCTTCCTCTGTGTCCCGCTCCCCGCCTCAATCCAAACACCAGAGCAGGAGACAGGATATTATGATGGAAACTGAGTGGCCAGTGATTTCACACTAAGGTGATTTTGTGACTGAATGCAATATAGAAAACTCACCTTTGGAGACTTTCTATTTGGTGCAACCTTTAAAAAGCAGCTTTCAAAGTAAAATTCCAAGCGGGAAAAACCCCACCTGGTTGTGTAGGATACAATGTGAATAACAAAGTTTTCCTAATTTTTAGCAAAAGAATAGGTATTCTTTTAATCCTTTCTCATTCTCACTCTGTTCCGAAACATTTCTTCTGCACCTGTCATGGGAATTCATAAATATAAGCACTTGATATTTCTTCCATGTTTGGCCTGGCAACTTTACAATTTAGAGAAGGTTTGCTGACCTCTGTCTTTATTTCTGAAAAATGTTGATTTAAAAACTTCAACTGGTTACAGAAAAGTTTAGCTTCTGAAAAAACTCAGACTCAAATGTATTCTGAGGAAAAAGTTTCAAGATGGCTTGTACTATGGTGTAACAGTTTTGAGGATTGGGGTTTTTTTTCTCCCCAGCTTAAAGCCACTTTGCACAACATTTTTTTCAAGATTAAACTCTATTTTTATGTTTTAATCTTTAGATTTAAATGGAATACTTAATTTCTTAAAAGATCTTTTATTTCTGCAAAAGATCACCCTTCTCGAGATCTTTGGGGTGTTATCCTGATTCAGGATATTCAGGAATCACCATATACGAAATGTTAGGAAACCACTGCCTAACGGGAACCATGGGCATCTAAGTCTATTTGCCCAGATTTTGGCGTTGTAGCTGAAAGTTCTTATACTATGGGCTCCAGATCAAGTCATAGGGGTTGGGACCAGGTGATCTTTAATGTCCCTTCCAACCCAAATCATGGGTCTCAATCAACCCAATCAACTATGATTCTATGGTTCTACAATTTTACCATGTTTAGAGGAGAAATCTGATTTGTGTTTCTCTTGTCCCAGGACATTGTCCTCCCAAGGAGAATGTTGTCTGATTTCTTCAGAGGGTGACTGGATACTCCTGTTTCATGTTCAGCCCGAGTAACCTGAACTGAAGCATCATCTGAAAGTCTTACATGGTTCTGTAAGATATTCTGATGAAACGACGTGGATGATTTTTTCACTAGCTCTGCTGCCCTAACGTCTATCATGAGAGGATTAGGAGGTGAAGGCATCAGAAGGCATCTTGTCCTCTGCATGCAAAGAAAGAGAATCCTATGCAGTTATATATATGGTATCTTTTTACAACGAAAATTTCATATTCGTTCATGGTAAAGACATACTCGGTATATCAGTTACACCAATGCTCATATGCTTTGTTGCTCTTTCCAATTAGGCTTAATGGAAAGGAAATGGAGCCAGTTCAGACTATTTACATTTCTTAGGTGTTTGTGCCGTACCTTGTGTGTCTCTTTTTAGTTGTGAAAGGATAGGAAGAATGTGAATGAAATGCGGGGCCATATTTCCTAATTACGTTGACGAGACTTGGCAACTCATGCTTCAGATCGCCTTACAAATGAGATTCGGCAAGTTTTTCAGTCTTTCCTGCTTCTCACAATCTCTTTGAGTTTGATACCCTTTTTATTAGAGACACGTTTCTTTTGTAGCCTGTCTCTTCAAAGTCCCTATCTGTTCCCCATATTTCTTCTCCATTTATTTTCTCTTATCACATATTCAGAGTACTCTAGGTGCTTTTTTAACTTTTCTCTTTGTTAGTCACAAAGTATCTGCTATATTGGTGCTCCGTCTAAGGAGTCCCTAAGGGGTCCGGGGAAATATAAAATTACCCAGCTCTGTCTTCAGATCATCGCGATAGTCCTCTAACCCCAGCACACAGTATCAGGATACTTTGCTTTATGCAGATGAACATTACTATCTGGAGAAGAAAGAGGAATCCAACTCCAGCTCAGTGCGGTATTTCTGTGTGCAAGCTCTCATTCTTTCCATCACCAGGTACAAATTTGTGCTAGGTCATTTGAGAGAATGCCTACTTATAGCTCACATCCTGGTAGCTTGTTAGCTGTTAGCTTGCCAGAGGATGGTGGTTTAAGATTATCTGCCTTCAAAGTTCTGCGAGGGGATGTAAATTTAAAAGATTCCCTAGGGAAAGAGGTGGGAATGCTGGGAGGAGGGAATAATGAGGGTCTGTTCCAAACAGATTATATTAGCTTTAGAAAATTTAGCTAGAAATCAAATATTTTTTTAACTGAAAGGTCTGTGCAAATGCAAGGATAGCATTGACCCAGTCAAAGCACTAAAGAACATCAACCTGGATGGTGTTTTTTTTCAAATATAAGGCTTATTTATGAGTTATTTGGTAAAATAAGGAGAGATATGGTATTATAGCATTGTCCAAGGGAAAGGATTACAGGGCTGTATGTCTTCCACTTTGGCCATTTATATGATCTGGCCTTGCTGCTATTGACCTTCCCATGAATGATTTTGCATTGAGTACTATGAGAAAGTATCACCCTCTCCACAGACACTAGCACGAATTTAGGCTGGCATCAGACAGGTGAGATGAGATTGCTATTATTTCCTTATTTTCCAGTCACACAAAACAGGTGTTCAAGGCCCTCTTCTTGCCTGTTACATGGAGATCCCGTCCTCTGTGGGTGACTTAGAATCATAGAATCATAGAATGGGTGAGGTTGGAAGGGACCTTTAAGATCAAGTCCAACCATTAACCTGCCCTGACAAAAACCACTTCTAAACCATGTCCCTCAGTACCACATCTACCCTTTTCTTAAACACCTCCAGGGATGGGGAATCCACCCCCTCCCTGGGCAGCCTCTTCCAATGGTTAATAACCCTTTCAGGGAAAAAATGTTTCCTGATATCCAATCTAAACCTGCCCTGACATAACTTGAACCCGTTTCCTCTTGTCCTATCCCTTGTCCCCAGGGAGAAGAGGACTTGCACTGGCCCAGAAGTGACAAAGATTCCTGAGCAGGACACTGGGATTTGGAGTAAGCTGAAGAGTAAGGTGAACAGACAAGTGATCTCTGGAGCATGAAACTAAACAGAGTCCTGTTGTGTTGCCTTGCTGTGGTTATTTATGTACATGGCTATGTGGAGATTTTCCTGCTTCCATTCCCTTCCCCTTTTTGCAGTCTCAGTATTGCTGTCTCTGTCCCACCAGTGTGAGAATTTTAACGTTTCTGAGTGGAGAAAACCCAATGGCAGTGCTGACCAACACAGTGTGGCATTTTTTATCTACAACTTGAAATAAAAGTGGACCTTAAGGAAGGAGCTTGTTTTTTGATGTTTGTTGTTTTTTCGTTTGCAAAAGCTATTTAGCTGGATTGGTCCTGGCAGCAGGCAAAGACTGCAGATGAAGCAGGTCTTTACAGTCCTTTCCTAACTGTTCACCTGCATGTGCTAATACTTTTATTTTTGAACCAGGGAGCACCTCTCTCTTCTGTCCAGGTACCTCTGAGCACAATGTGTGCTGGTCAGTGGTGATAACTCCACAGATCCAGAAAGCCCTTATTCATAAAAAAGTAGCATCTCTACCAGACATCAGGAAAATTTCAGTGTCCTTGAGATTCTCCTCTGCTTTTTCCTCTGCTTTAGACAATATATATTTTTAATTCTGATTCTTTTTTGCAGCTGCCAGCGGAAGTCTATGCAGCCTTGAGCCTTGGAAGTCAGATGTTGGTGTTATGAGTCCTATTTTTGCTCTTAGTACTGGCAGGGCACCCCCAGGCGATCTGAGATGGCTTTGGTTCATCCTGTCCCTGCTTGTCCTGCCTGTGTGCGAGACAGAATGACTCTTCCTCTTGACTAGCTTTCCTGTGTATATTTTTTTCATGTTTTGAAATGACTTCTCTGTTTCTGGATTTAAGCCCCTTGATAACAATTAACAGTACAAACGGCAGACAGTTACAGTCAGTCTTCTCTTAACGCTCCCTTGGTTCTAATGGGATCTGACATAAATAATATAATTACAGTGTAATCTATTTATGGACAAAGGTCCGAGTCCTGCTGAGGATTTCCCAGTGGGAGCAGGAAGGAGGAAGTCAGTGCCATCCGTGCTATGTAGAAGTAGCACCATCCAACTGAAAGGAAATTTTACATTTGCAATATCACTCCCTATGGACTTTCTGTTTTCTCCTGCTACAGAGGGATTCAGTGGGGGTTTTTTGGAGGTGAATTGTAAATATTGCTAGCCTTTTTGCCAAATAACCACTATGACCCAGGCCCCAGGGCCTGGTGCATGGGCTTGTTGCACCGAAGAAGGTTGAATGTTTCTTTGCAGTCACTTCCCTCTGTGATGATATATCCATCCGCAGTGGGATTTTGTCAGGCTCCCTGTGTTTTAAGTGCAGAACGCCTAAAAATAGATGGATCTGGATTTTCCTGACAATAAATATATACATAATTGAAAATTCAAGGTCTGTAGGGATTGAAAGCTTTTTTCCCGTTGACCGCAAGGACTCAGGCCCCTGGTGACGTGACTGGGATGGGCAGATGTCTTTTCAAGTCTCCTTTTCAAGTCTCCTCTCTCTTGCTCCACACCAAGCTGTGTTGAGAAGAGAGAGTGAAGGAGGAGAGGAAGAGGCAAGGCAATAGCTTTCACTTTCTGTACCAGTGGTAGCAAAAGCGGGGACTGCAGGCAGGAGGGTGCGGTGATCTTGCCTTGTTCCCTGGCATTGGACTGTGGTTTTTGCTATTTATATCCTTTTGAGGTGACATCCAGTCTTCAACACTCAGCGTCTGGCTCGTTAGAGTATCTGCCTTCTAGATATATTGGATTGCTTTTATTGTTATTAAAATCAGAAGAATTATTTCCAACAGGAAGCTGACCAGATGTCCTCATTTAATCGGAACAGATCCCTTTTTTCTGTGTAACATCCAGCTGTCCTAGCGCTTATCAGAGCAGACCTATTAATCCCAGTTTTCTTGGTGATGAGATTCCTGAAAGCCGTCAAGAATTGCTCACGAATAACTGCATCTCTGATCCTTTCTTCAGGAGTAAAATATGACTTGGAACTCTAGGAAATACTGGTTGGTACTCAGAACTTCTTTAATAAGAAAAGGAACTGATACTCTACTTGCAAGGGAATGCTTCAGTCCCATCCCTGGTGTAAAATATTTTTGAAAGCGTTCATTGTAAAAGTACTTTTAGTTTATCTTTGATTTAGCTCGTGAGCTGTTTTTTTTCAGACTGTAAGAATGTGCTCTGACAGAATGTGTACGGGAGAAAAATACATCTTTTTACATAGTGGAGGGCTGGGAGACTGGGCAGGGAGCTGACATTATCTTGGAACAAGAAGGGAAGTTTTCTTTACGAATGATGGCCACTGTTGAACACAGACTCTGAATAGCATGGAAAATACCTCCTTGCCTCTGCTAACAGCATAAACAGAACAATTAAGTTGGGAGGATGCTTGAAGCTATTTTAATTCCAGTCATAAGGCCCTGTACATCGCATAATTATTTTAATAGTAAGTATTTTATAATATTTGGTTTATCTTTTTTTGCCAGATTGGAATAAACTGCTTTGGGATAAACTGTGCTTTCCACTTTTGATGCGGTTTTAATTGAAATAGTGCTTTTAATGAACAGAAATTCTTGTTTAATGATCAGAAATTCTTGGTGCACGTAAGCGCTCAGTCTGAAAAGGGGAAGAATGGGATATATAATCCTAGGCAGCTACCAACATGGGCACTTCCTGTCCCACAGAAATCTGCCTCTCTGCTCAGATATTTATTGTCCACTGTAATTACGGCAAATCTTTAAATCCGTTCAGATGTTATTTAGATGCTCTGGGGGCTCATGGTTGTTGTTTTCAAAAATTGTCCCAGGGTGTCTAGTTTCCATTTGGCAAAACAGCCATGGTAGGCAGAATATGGATTAGATTTAAAGGCTCGGGTGACTTCTCACAGCAGCACCTTATTTACGCATATTTACTTGTCTGGAAAAGTATGTTCTCATATATGGGAAGATACTTTTTGATAAAGTTCATCATCTGTGTTGTTTGCAGTGCACAACAAATTCTTTAAATGCTTAATGAAATGAAAACAGGCCCTAATTTGTTAGGACTGTGATTGACCTGGTGCTTTTGATCCAATCTGGCACAACAGAAGACCGAGGAGATTCCTGGCAGTGACAGCAATTTAAGTAAAGTAAGGAAGCAATTTTTTTGGACATCGTGGTTTGTAGAGTGCGTTACAACTGGCATACAGGGCTGTGATGGTCTACTCGCACAGAGGCATCTACCTATATAGCCAGAGGACAGGATATATGCAGTAGGCTCAGATGCTCAGCTTTACAAGGGAGGGCTTTGGGAAAGGAGATTGAAACCTCTTTCATCACAAGAGGGAAAGAAGTGTTGTTCCAGAAAACCATTCTAAACAAAGTATTTAGTGTGTGTTGGGGAGAATGGGTGTGTGCTGGACAAAACTTAAAAAGGATCTTTCATTTGTCAAAGTGCAGCAAAGGCAAGGGAGGAGTATTGTCCCATGGATGAGGGGTCAGCCACAGGATATTTTAAGCAGGCAGCAATAGACCCTTTCATGCCTAAAAATAAAGCTCTGTGGGTCTTATCCAAAACCCATGGAAACAAATGAGATTATTTTCATTGACCTTTGCGTTGACAGCCATAAATAGAAGTTTTTTCTCCTTTCCCCCTTCTGTTGGAGAGGAAGAGGACATTTTGGGTTTCATAGCATTTTGAGCTAAGCTGCTGAAAGGCTGTGTCTGATGATAGTTATGCACAGGTCCCTCCCCACTCCCGTTCTTGGGAAAAAGAGCGCTGCTGGTGGTGAGGTGAGCTGAGAAGGGTGAAATATAGGAATGACAGCCTCCAACATGCCTAAGCATGAGGAAAAGAAAAGTAAATTATTTTTATAGAGAAAACAGCAACTGGGATAACTCTGCTGTCATTGGTGGGGGTGAGAGACTTGATTATTTTTTTAAGGCAGGAAAGGAATAAGTCTTCAAATACCTGCTCTGACTTTCTAACATGTGCTATGAAGCCACGCTTGGCAGTGGTCCTAGGGCTTCTGGTTGAGTAGTGAGACATTTTAGAAAGCCGTTTTCTTGATTTCAAAGCAGTGTATGTTTAAATGGCAGAAAGTGTGAGGTGTCTGACTGACTGAATACCGTGTATGCAATTCTGCACGGAAGAACCTGTCCACTCTGCAAATAGTAATCTCCTACAGTGTTATTGCTGTATTACAGTACTGTTATTCCTCATTGTACTAAAAATCAGTGCAATGACTTTAGTGCCTGAGCCCATACAGGCTTAGGGCACACAGTAGCTTGAGCAGGCGAAGGACAGATCCTGTGTTGGCTTTTCAATATGATATTGGCAATCTTTCTGTTTGAGATTAGATCCCAGTCTTCCCATGTCCCTGCAGACTCTGTCTACATGGATGACTAACTCTCCCTGTAAGAGGTGCCTGGAAAGGTTTTGGATCTACACACAGTGGTCTCCGGTTTTCTTAAAGTTTCAGTCCAGTCACTGAGTTTTGTCCCTCCACAAATACTTAGCCGGTGTTGGGAGCCAGACTCCTGGTACCCCTTCCCACCTCCTACTAACGGAGAACATCTCCAGTTGGGCCTGAATTATTATCTGACCATGCTGTTGTATTTGTCTTTAAAATCATTGCTGAACCTGACACCTGTTCACTTTTTTTGATACCCCAAGCTCCCTCGTTGACTCTAGAGGTGTTTTTGTTTTGTTTTGTTTTTTTTTTAATATCTGTTTCTTCTTTAATCCCTTTCTCCTGGACAGAGCAAAAAACTAGGACATGTAGTGGAGTCAAAGCAGCCAGAGCAGGTGTGATGATGACTTCCTTTGAAGAAGAGGAGATTTGGGGTAGAAAAGGAAATGCGTTATAACTTTCTGTAAGAAACGGAACAGCAGCAATAATGACAGTCGATGAAGGAACAATCAATAGGACTGAAGTAACTAGTTCAGACTGAGTATATAATTAATGTAATTTTTTCCATATTAAAAAAAAAATAGTTTTTTACTCTTTCTTTAGAGTGACGTTTGAAATTCTTTGGATTTGGAGAAATTAAGAGCAATGTACCCAATAAAACATTCTTCAAGACAGGAGGCACCAGGAAGTGCCTGTGGTGAATGCCCAGAATCTAATGCTAGAGCAGCTTTGGCTGAGTGATGAGGGTTGGATTTCCAAGGAAATGGAGGGGGGGTACATGTTAAACTGCCCCCAAAAGCAGGACTTGATTGTCCAAAAGCTTTTTTGAAAGTATGGAGCTAATATTATTAGTCTAGGTAAAGCCTTGGGCATCAGTGTTGACTGGAAGGTGACTCTTTCTAGTCTCTGGTTACGGCTTCATACTCTGAAAACTTTTTACAACTCTGGATGTAAGAGCCAATTAACTAAATATTCCTAGAATCAAATAGTGATGGCTTTTTCTAGAGATGGATTCAGCTTTCATTCTTTCTCCCTTTTAAAAAATTTCTTACAACTACCTTAGACATATTTCAGACGATAGTTTTCCATACCAGCTTTCAACTTACAACCTAAAAATGATAATTTTAGCTTGTATGGCTCTCCTTTTTTGTGGGGCATGGGAGGGTGGATAGGAAGGACAAGTGCAACATGCACCTTGGATAATTGAAATCTGGAAGAGGACCAAGAAATGTTTCTAGATCATTCTCTCCCAATTTATTGTAGGTACCATTGTCCTTTCACAAGATTGCATTCTGGAAAACAAGCTACATTTGTGTTGCTGTGTAAAATGTGTGTGATCTCTTCTCTGTCTCTTGTGCAAAACGGCATGGCACAGATCACATCCATGCAACTAAGGTTTTTTTTTTCTTTCCAAAACTGATTGAAAAGATTGCAGTTTGCTTACTGGGAACCAGTCCTGGCTCTTCTTGTCACCCGCCGTTCCCAGACGCTGTCTGGCAGAAAGCATGTTAACAGTTTAAATAGCAGGGTCAGTATTTGGAACAGTGTCCTGGCCCTTTTTTATCTACAAATACAGGCTTAGGCATGCACGGTGGTGCCAGAGATGGCAGTATTATTGAAGTGTGTATTTCAGCAAACCTATGTCAATGTAAAGCAGTGCAGGACTGTTTCCTCCCTTTATTCCCATAAAGGAAGCTCAGACGCCTGGCTGTCATCTCCTGCCAGGTAACTGCAAATGCTGGTGGTAAAGGATTCGTCCTCTCAAGAAGAGAATAGAAACTGCTTGATATGTAAAGGCCAAAGCATGATTATATTTATTTACTCTGAGAGGACCTACTTGATGGGATTTTGAAGCACATGGTTAACTTCAGGCACGCAGCTTCCCCTGGGCCAGTCAATGCTCATGCTCGGAGATAAGTGCTTACACTGGGATTTCGCAAGCTGCTAAAGTAAGCTCGCCCAGCTGAATGAAGACAGCAGGAAAAGTCCTGCAGATAGCCATGTCCTGTGATATAAACAACCTGGAACTGTGATTTGTCTCACGCCCTGATTCTGTCCATACTCTTATGCTCTGATTCTGTCTGTCTATTCTAACCCTGAAAGCAGGGTTTTGTTCATTAATACCAAATTCACATTTGCCTGTCAGCGTCCCAGTCTCCAAGCATAGCCTTGGAAGATGCAGATGGCTACTTGCAGCGCAGAAGAAAGAGCCGGAAGGTGGTAGTTTTCCTTCATGGTACTGTCAGTTAAGTATCCATATGCCTCTTTTCTTTAGGGAGAGGCAGGAGTTCGAGAGGGAAAAATTTCTCTCATTTTTCCCCAGAATGAAAACAGTATTTGAAAGTTTATTTAGTTATTTCTCACGAAAAGTATTTGTTTTGAATTTTCAGCCAGCTCTTGTCTCAAGCGTTTCTTTGAAATTGCAGGACAGTTATTTGCTGTCCTACAGCAAGTTACTGTTATTTAGGAGAAGTTGAATTTATGATGTGGCTTTTTTTATATCAGCGCCCAACATTTTAGGAGAAACACACTGTGCTGTGACGCTTATTATTAAATTGCGTTTGTTAGCAATGCAAGAATTTGCTATTATGAAGGAATGAAGAATCAAGCTTTGGGAAGGGTATTCTAGCACTGTTAAGATGGATTATTGAGATCTAGCCTCACATATTGACTTTTTTTTCCCTTTTTTTTTTCTTTCCCCTTTCTCTTATCAGCTACCATGACACCTGCTCAAAAGCCTTGTTTGCTCTTGAGCTGTCTGGGTCTACAGAAGATTGTTTTGCCTGTCATTTAGATAATGTTTGAATCACTCTTCTTTTGAAATGCAATAAAAGAGGGCTGTAAAGCACTCAGTAATTTGCTGTGATCTTGAGACTGTCCAGGTCCACGTTTCTGGCTCTGTTAACTTACTGTAACTGGCTTTAAGATGCTGTCCAGAGATAATGTTCAGGAAACAAGAACAAAATAAGAGCTCTTCTTCTTCCAATACAACAGTGAGAGAAAGCTGAGTTAGTAGTTAAAGAGAATCTCCTTTAAAGAGTTGCTTTGGGAATCTGTAAGATCTAGTACTAATCTGTAGCACCACCTTAAGCATGTTGCCTTTGATTTTCAGATCTCCATCTGTCAAGGTAACACTGCACAGGGGTGGCATAACGAGTGCAGAGCTCTTCATGACCCCACGTGGTAGGTGCTATGGGAGGACACTGTTTCATGATTAAAGGGGTGGGCGAGAATCATGGAATTTTAATTAAAAAACTAACTTACGATCCATACGCAGGACCAAAGATGTTTGTAACACTTGGATGCTTTTTGTGATGCGGAGCCGAACCTTTTGAACCCCAGCCAGCATTGCTGGTCATGCTCCTGACATGCCTCCTAGCTGATTCCATGGAGATTTCCTTGCATTTTTTTCAGAATAGCTCCTCTCAGATGGTGTTTCATATTCTCATGACTTCAGTCTGCCTGTTCTGAAATACCAGCATGCCTGCTGATCAGTCCTGTATGCTCTACTGCCTCAGTAATGCTGTTCTCTGGCTGGTGTGGGATTTCCTTCTGTTTCTCAGGGATACAGTGTCAGCTTAGCTGTCCTGAGTTTACACGTCCTGAAAGCCTATCTCCTCATCACTTGTCAAGCCACATCTGCCTTTTCTCCTCCTCCTACCCCAGACCTTCTGTCTCTTTTTTGTGATGTTGTTAGACTTCCAGAGCCTTGAACAGTTCACATGTGGAACTTACTTGAAGCTGAAGCAAAGGTGGTTGAAGGAGGGAGGGAAAGGATATATCCGTTAAATGATGAGGACTCCCTAGACAAAAAAGAGGAATATTTATCACCGTAGTTTTTTTGCAGTTTTGGGGTGGGAAAGGTGGTTCTCTTTTTTCAGTCAGAGACTGATTTTTCAGAGCTTTAGCAGTAAAGGAAATATGTCCGTCAGAATGTAAGATTGCATACAATGTTCTGGTGATTTGCTGCTGTAAAGACTACACTCTTCGCAACCATTTTTGCTCTGGCTCAACTTCACAGCCCTCAGGAAGTTCTAACAGTGTTCCCAAGGCAACTTGGGTAGAGCCTCACTGTTCACACTGGGCAGAACCTTGCCTGTAACTCTGCAATATCCTTGTTCCTGTAGTCCTTCACCTGTCACAGTGGGTCCTGCACACTCTATGGGAAGGAAAAGGAAATAAACACAACAGGGAACCCGAGAGAACCCAATTCTGCATTCACGAGAGTGCTTAAGTGCTCTGGTGTGGTAGTAGAGTTTCTTCTTGGTGAGGGAGAACATATTAGATAATTGCCTCAATAACTTACCAAATATCCTTCCTAACCAAGTTTTCCACAGCACATATATTTATTTACTGTGCCTATATTTTATATCCCTCTTCTGTAAGCAAGAATTGTGCTGCAGAACTTTCTGCCTAATGCTGGACTTCTCCAGCTTATGAGCAAACCTTCTTCCCTTGTATGTCAAATTGCATCTGTTGCGCCTGCTGTACGTTTTTTTTGTGTCACTGGCTTATTTGGATGGACAAACTGAGGCACCAGTGGGAATATGTGACTTAAGATCCTGCAACAGGTGAAGAAGTAAAGGTTTCACAAGTCTAGTCTCCAGTGCTAAACCAATGAGAACACACATGATGTCTCATACCACAAAAAGAAGATAGTGAGAGACGCGAACTGCTACCATAAGAAGAACAGTTCAGGGTATATATATTCCCTGACATTTGGAATGTTCTCTTTCCATACATAAGAGATGTAAGTGGGATTCTCTAGGTGATATTTATCTATAGTGGTATCTAGCTCATGTATTCATGCTGAAATGTGTCAAATACAACATGAAATTGCAAAAGTCTGATGCTGAAGTGATGATGAATGTGTGGTAAAATTGTGGGAACTCACAGACCTAAATGCTGAGTTCTCCTTTATTTTAGTTACACGGAGTGTACACACAATGCACTTTGTTATAGCCACTTTTATATTAGGTTTTTTTTCTGGTTTGCTTGGTTGTTGTTTTTTTTTTCTTTTTTCTTCAGGCTGTGATACTGGTTATTGATTATTGATCTTCAGCATTTGTACAGGCTGATAACAAAGGACAAGTAAAGTACAGATACAAACAATTATTCAGTACCTTCCATGTCCGTTGCCCAATTGTTAATCTTCCAAAACATTTTAATCTGTAATGTGACAGATATAGTTTGTTTGATATGACAGCTTTGAAAGTAAAATGCTTTTTTGCTACGTGCTCTTTATCTTTAAAGTCAGCAGGCAGCCTTTTGTAGTAAGGGTCATTTTGTCCCCTGAAGGCCAAAGCCTTCACCACTTGAGGCAGAGACTTTGTCATCTTTCACCAGCTGCTTCACTTTTCTCATTTTTTAAATCATTTTAGCTGGGGCTTTACAGTCTGTGGAAGAACAAAATTCTAACGTTAGAATTAAACAGTCTCTGCTGACATCTCTCTGACTTTTTCCCCCTGCATGTTTGAGTGATGATTTTTTTGATCCAAATAAATAATTTTATTTTAAGCAAAGAATATATACAATGCGATACATCACAGCAAGATTACTAGGATCAGTGGAGCAAAGGAAAAGAAGTCATTCTCTGCTACAGATCTTGCATTTTACCTTGGTTTTTCACTACAACAGTTTCTCATTTGTGAAAAATCTCACTGGGGAGCTCATTAGAATAAAGTCTTTTCTGCTATGGTAAGCCAGGAGCCCAATCTTCCTCCTGATATCTTCTTCTCACAGTTTGGGCAAGAAGAAATTTATATTACAGCCGCTCCTGACCTACCTGTTGGAAGACTCACAGAATGGGAGTGCTAATTTTTTAGCTCAAGTTTATGTGTTCCCCTCACATACTACGGTTTCAATTCAGCTTTTTTTTCTCTTTCTTTCTGCTACTATTCCTGAAACTCGTAAGAACATTGGGTCTTTGAGACTTCCATTCCTCTGATAATTTTGAACAAAAATGGGCAGTAACTTGGAGAGAAAGGGAAGGGATGATGCCTGCTATTATGCTATGACTGTGTTATCTTCATTGTCTTAGGAAATCATGCCTCAAGATTACTCCAGCTCATTCCGTACACACAGGTAACTCCTTACAGAAGTGTAAAAGTTCAATCAGTCCTACTGGCATTAGAAAGACAGAAGTTATTACCATCTCAGTAACTTCTTGGATTATAATTTTTTAAGTAATTTAGGTAGTTTGTCATCCAAAGTCCTATTTAAAAATAGTTAACCATTCATAGCCTTAATTTCAGTAAAATATTCATGGAGTTTAGGAAGCCTGGCTTATGAAAGAGGTTCTGTGATGCAACTGAATAGGTGTCTGAGTACCTTTAAGAAACTGAGACCACGACTCTCTTTGGAAAATAATTCTTGAACGTTTGGCATGGTACCCTTCCCCTTATCAGGAACACACCTTCTGTAAGAAGAAGCCAGAAAATGGATTCTGAATACTTTCCCACAAACTTCCATGGTAATGGAAAATGAATCAGGCTGAAAGGCCACAGAGATTAGACTATGCAACAACAAAAGTGATGCTCTGAGGCAAAACATTCCATATCTACGGTGTGCCATGTTTGTTGTATTTCTTATAGCATCACTACAAAACTTTAATCCTTCTGGGCATTATCCCACTAAATATTAACAGTATCTCCATCCTTGTTTCCCGCTGTTATCTTGTTGATTAGCAACTCATGAATTCCTTGACTTTCACTTCTTTATCTTCCTCCTCTGCTAAGGCTTGCTTTCTGCTTCCAAAATGGGCTAGGTACATTTAGGTCTGAAAACGTCTGTGCAGTCAGCCCATCTGGGTACTCTGGTATGCAGCGTCATGCAACCAGCTTTCCCAAACTCTCTACTCCTATTGTTCTGGTTTCCCACCACTTTCCTCCCTCTTTCTGCCAGATGCTGCCTCATTCTGGGTCTGACTTGAGGATATTCAATCAGTTCTACTTTCTGCAGCTTGCATCCCACAGCTGTTATTTGATCTTATTTCCCCCCTTTTTTTTTCTTCTTCTCCCTTTCAGTTTTGATCTAGTTCCAGAGTTTCATTATCTAATTGATTTGTTCTGGTAGATGTTTAATTTCTTCATCTTTTAATAGGTCTTATGAGGCTTGTTTTCTCACTTTGGAGCTTAGTGATGGCTGCTTTTCCCATTAAATACCTACCGGCTGTCAATCACTTCTACCAGACTTCATCTCAGTCTCCATCAGTCTCTATTTGGTTCATGGTTGTTTTCTGGCCTTTCCCAGTAGTTGTTTGGCTTAGAACCAAGAATGCAAGAGAACACAAATGTCCGCGTGATGGTCTGCCTTTGACATTATAAGATAATTGTCAACTTACTTTGGACATTTTCATTCTAGAAATGCTAGGTTCTCTACATGTTGCTGGCTATGGTTAATTTTTGAGGTTTGTTTTGAGGCAGACTGGAGAAGTTCCTGCAATAAAATCATATTCAGTCACCTTCTTGCCAAGTTTCAATGACCAGGAATCAATCAAGCCATGCGTCATCTTGTTTGTGATGGAACCCTGAGAGCTACATGCGGAAAGGTATCAGTTTTCTGTATAGAACTTGGGTCTCAGTTTCCAGTCAACTTGCGTCCTGGCTATATGTATTTTTCTTCTCTTAACAAGAGGATTTTTGTCTCATCTAGGGCTTCTGTAATATAAAAGTAGTTTTAATGACTAAGTGCTATTTGAATGAATAAGAACTTGAATAAGTTGCATTTTATATGAGTTGCATCTTACCCAGCGCACATGTATTTTTTTAGGTGTTTTAGGGTTCTTCAGAAATATTTAGGTCTACTAAGAGTATAATATTGCTTTGACGTGCAACATGAACAGCATAGAGGGAGAAGGCAGGGAGAATCATAGAATCACCTCAGTTGGAAGGGATCTTTCAGGTCATCTAGTCCAACCATCAACCTAACTCTTGACAAAAACCATCACTAAACCATATCTCTAAGCACTATATCTACCTGTCTTTTAAATACCTCCAGGGATGATGATTCCACCTCTTCTCTGGGCAGCTTGTTCTAATGCTTAATAACCCTTTCCATATAATTTTTTTTCCTAATATGCAATCTAAACCTCCCTTGGTGAAACTTGAGGCCATTTCCTCTTTTCCTATCACCTCTTATTTGGGAGAAGAGACTGAACCCCACCTCTCTACAACCTCCACCGATCAAGTGAATTACGTGATTTTTAATTTTTAAATGCTACTGATTTCTACAAGGAATAATGATCCATATTTAGAGCTGCTCGGAGAACAGAATCCCCTCTCCTTATTTTTTTTTTTTCCTGGAGAAATGGAGGGAATGTGGAGATTTCTAAGGTTCTACATGGTTCAGTCTTACATTGATGTCTTGCAGGTGTTCAGTGCTGCCCACACTGTGGCAGCAGTGCCGTTTTTCTACTATTTAAAGAACATTAGGGTACCATAAAACCATAGTTTTAGTCAAAAGCTGAAACTATTCTTACCCAAGAAATGTACTTAAACCAGTTTATTCTGTTCACTATGCATTGGTTTTATTATTTTTGAGGATGAATCAATTCCTTGACTGATACTTGGAGTTGCTGTTCTGTAGTGATAGAAGAGAAAGTCAAAGTACTTTGGCCTCCATATTTAACTGGCGTTGGATTTTACTTGAACTTCAGGTAGCTTTTTGGATGGAGAAAAATCCTGCTTCAGAATGAATGGGTAAGGCTGTCAGTTGATGTGAGTTGATGTAGTACCACTGAAGAAGATGGAAAAACTATATCAGCTACATGTCTGACACGATATAGTCATAACAAAAGCTGGCTCTCAGAACTGCCTTCATGACAGTTCCTCTTGTTAGTGGGCCAAAGTTTCACAGGTTCTTTTGGTCAAGCAATTCTGGTCTACCACCAGATGACTGCTCAATGCTTCATCCATCTCCTTTTCTAGGGTGAAATGCGAATAGTGAGCCGGTCACAATGCTGCTTTATCAATAAAGTCCTTAGGGTCTGCAGGGAGTAAGAGTGAAAAGGCCACGTTGTTTGACTCCTGAAAGAAGAGCAAGGACACTTTGCAGTCACCTTCAGGCACGGTTTTGCCGTTTGATCTCTTTTCATCTATCCAACTTCAGCCATTTAATGGATAAGAGTGGCCTGCCATCTTTCTTGCCACTGACATAAATTCCAGGGAAATTCTCACACAGGCAGTTTTATCTTGCTTCTCTGGAAGAAAACTATCACTAAAAGCTTAACTACAAGGTTCTATATCTTTCTTGTGACTAAATTCGGATGTTTTTAGCTGCCTGACAGGCAAGAAATAGTATCAATATCTTGCACTTTTCTCATAAGGGAATTCTGACTCCAAAACTGAATTAGTGGCTTTGGGGACTGAAATCCACCTGGCTTCTGCTGGCTTCCTGGGCTGCTCCAGAGCATGGGCTTCCATTGGCAGTGAGTTTGAGGGTGATGCTGTACTGCAGCCAGACTTTAGGGTGGGAAATTGGTGGGAGCTTTACCATAGTCTTCAGTGGAATTAGTCAAACCAACAGTGAAAATCCCCTATACAAAGTGGATTCTATTCTGCTGTTATCTTTACAAGAAACCAAATAGTGATCTAACCAAATGAGAAGAACTGTAGACAAAGAGTTAGGAAACATAATGCTGGATTAAAAAAAATCCCACTGTAGAGAGAGATATATGTAAGTGCACAGACAGACCGCCCTCAAAGTATTCCAAGAGTTTTACATAGCAAAAATTCTGGACTGTAGTGATAGAGATCCAATGTACAAGCTAGTTTAATGAAGGGCAAGAAGCAACACCAAAATTAGCTATGCCTCAAATAAGGGAAGTTTCAATGTCTGTAGGAGAAAACAAAAAGCATGTACGCTTAGTACGAAGTAATGTGGGAAGGAAAACTGCTTTCAATGGGAATGAAGTCTTTGATTCCACTCTTGAAACACACACGAGCTTAAAGTGGTAAGAAAGGGCAAAAAGCAGGTCAGTCTGCCTCGAATTTTAGAAGTTTCTTTTACAACCCTTTGTTAAAGAGGTGTTCAAAGAGTGGCTACTTAAGTGACATGAGGTTTAAATGGGTGTTTATGAATCTTAAAAAAAAAATACCATTCTGACTGTAGAACTATGAACTGTGACACCTGGATTCTGTTTCTGATTTTGCTCGTTAAATTCTGGTGAACTGCTTAATTTTTCTGAGCCTTGCTTGATTCATCTGAAAGAGATACTTAAAAGCATTGTGGGAAACAGTTGATTGTGTGTGTATATGTGTCTTTCAGTCCCTTTTATCTACCAAAAGAAATTTCCCCAGAAAAGAGTGGTATTTTAACTCTTCTTTTCATTCTGAAGGCAGGGGAAATAATCTTTATAAGGCTTTCCAATGGAAACAAAATGAAAAAATATGAAAATGTCATAATATTTATTTTGATAGTAGACTTAAACACAGTTGAATGTAATGAGATATATGATTGTAATAAGTACATACTTAGATTTAGGTTTGAATTTTGGCATGAACCTAAAATATATCAACTATACAAATTAAATATTTAAATATTAAAATATTAAAATAAATAATATTTAAATATTTAAATATTTAAATATTAAATTAATCGAGAATGTTAGAAAACATTGTTCAGACCTTTTCCTTGACAAGGTATTGAACAAGTTGGCCTTCTTCTGCCAAATGTTGTGATAGCAAAAAACCAGATTTTTTCAACAAACAGTTCGCTTCTTATCTTTCCCTAAGTGGGTAACTGACCAGACCTAAATTATGTACATCTAAAAGTGAAGCAGTTTCATTAAAAGTATTTATGTAAGTTACCATAAAATAAAAAGTAGGATGAGCCAAGGCCCTGGTAAATTTGAGAGATTTTAAAATACAGAATGACAAAGTGCATGACATGGTTAGTAAAAGATGATGGAAAGGGTTTCTGGTTTGCTGAAGCTGCCTACAGCTTGTTTCAACAAGTAAACTGAGGTTCTGATCAACTGTAGTAACCACTACATGGTGAATTTCTCTACTAAAACCAAAGGTGTTAAGTGTCCTTGATTTTCAGCTTTGGTAGTTACATTCTGCTTAGATCCTGCCTTAAAATTTTTATTGTATACACTGTTCTTCATTTCCTTCTGCATATATATAACTTCATTTCACCTTCTGCATTAAATTTGGGACCCCGTTCTCCTTTTTTTTTTTGTTTTCTGAGTATGACTTTTGCAACTAAGACGACTATGAAAGCTGAGCTGTAGGACTGAATCTGCATCTTCTCTTTTGAAGGGATCTTCAATTGCACTGCACATACACCGTGGGCACAATGCACTATATCAGTGGATCTGTAATTTTACCTTTGATCATTCTTATGTGAAAAGACTGTCTTGTTGATAAATTCTGCCTATGAGATTCTTGTAGGATAAGGTATCATGTGAATATCATGTGAAGTGGAAAACTCCTGGAAAACAATTTTTTTTTTTTTTAACTTGACCTTTCCATTCAAAGTAAAGCAGACACTGGAAGATAAAAGCTTAAACTTCAGTATGGATACTTTAAAACTTCCTCACATGAGAGAAAAAAAAAAGCAATAAAATAAATGTAAAGCTCTTTGCCAGCAGCTGTTGGACATTCTTTTGAGACCATACAAACAGTGTTCTTCTTAACCATAGCTCTGCAGTTTATACAGGTTGTATACACATTTTTATTTTATTTTCCAATTAAAATTTGTAATTATTCGTTCTAATAAGGAACAACAAACAAACCCTCTATAACATGCTGAAATTCATGTTGGTGCATTTGCACTAGTCAGTGGAATGTTGTTTACAGTAAAAATAACTGTGGTGTTTAGTATAGCATAGAATTGGCGCCTCTGTGAGGCTATGTTTTATTTTGCTGCTATATCAAAACTCAGCTGTGTGGGACATTTTTCTCCTTTTCCAAATGTAAGGTCATGAGCAGTCATTTCTTGATGAGGACAGACAAATTCTGTGGATTCCTTAAAAAGACCTTGATTTCTTTCTTATTAACCATACTTGGTCTCTCTCTCTTTCAAAAAATAACCTTTTGTCTCTGAGATGATCTTTATTGGAGTATGTGGAGCTTTCACAGAGACTGCCCTATTGCTTTGCCCATGACTGAAAATGCACTGAGAAATGGATTATGGGGAGAGTGGCACCTATGTTGTACACAAAAGGGAGTTTTCAGTTTTAAATAAGTGAAGGAGATTTGGAGGCAAGCAAGGAGCTGGTCTGGAAAGGTTCAGTAATGTCTGACTGCACTAGGGAACATTTTGTAGCCACTGTTTTACTGTGCTGCAGTCTTCATAAATCAATCATATCTTGCAAGTCAGAATCTTAGAAGAGCAAGGGTATATGTGAATAGTCTTCCAGAACCACTGGTATGGTTTAGAGAACATGCAAGGATTTTCAAAACTTTCTGTAAACTTGCAGAAAGTCCTCTTCGTGCAGAACTGCTCCAGTTCTAATGGCTCATGTTAAATTTTTTTCCTTTGCTGTTTAGGAAAAAGGAAAATATTTGTGAAACCGGGGCTTGTGGAGTCCTTTCTCGTTCTGTGTCTTCAAATCTGAAGTTAGTAGTCAGGTTATTCTGGCTTAATGAGTTACTGCTCATCAGCTCAAACAACCCCCAAAGAGTATGTAGACGTGTGGTGTTTTGTTTGCTTTAACAGCAAATTAAAATGTTTTAGCTTAAATTTTCCCAAAGAGAGTTTAAAGGATAGAAGTTTACATTGTGAACCCACAGAGCTGTAAGGCTACTTATGGGTTGGGTGGAAAAGTTAAGCAAAAAGTAACTTTTTGTTACTTTTTTTTGCAAACCACATGTTTGCAGTGGTCTTCTTCTGCAAAATATCATATTCCAGTATGACATAATCAATTTAAGATACAACAGTCTGAAATCATTTGATCTCTTCACTCATGTGTACATTTTATTTTAAGAACCCAATTTTATATTTCTTGAACCTTTATTTTATCATAGATTTAAATACTAACTCAAGACAACGTTCCTTGTAATTTCTTTATGCTTAGTAGATGACCCTTGATTATTTCCTAAGAAATGTATTATTTTACTTGTATAATAGTTTAACCTGAAGAAGGAGTTGATTATAAGAAAATGAAAACGAGAAATGACCTGAAAAACTCTGACTTTTTTCAGTCTTTGTGTTGTGCTCTTCCTGCATAGCATTTGTTATGCAGAGTGATTACCCAAAATATTAGTAGGAGCAGTCGTTGAAAAACTCAATCATTTCCTGAATTTCTGAGAAAATATGTCGTCTGTTTCAGTTGAGAGGATGCCACAGATGGATCAATTCTTGGAAATAACTGGGTTTCTTCAGCTTATATTATCTTTTCTGTTACGCATGAACAACATCATCTCTTCCACATCAGGTCTTTCAAGTTTAATACGCAAATAGGGGATTGTTCAGGGTAAATTGAGCATATTTTAGCTCATGAGACCTCATTATCACAAGAAAAAAAGTAAAGCTTCATTTGTCAGAGGCCAGGTTGAGAACCCTGCGAAAAGTTAGAGAACACAAATGTTTTGTGCTGCAAACTGACAAGATACAGAAGTCAGCAAGGCTATTTTCACAATCAAACTCAAGAGTACAGGCTGGAAAGCAGGGTAGAATTATTTGTTTGCTTACCATATATTCGTCATGAATTAGAAAAGAGGAAGAACTCCAGACATACCGTGCCAATCTTTTCTGGTTTTTTGTCTGATGCTCTTCAGAGAACAAGTGTGGCTGGTCTGAAATACACGCCTTTTCCATTTCATATCAACCAGGTCTCTCTCCTGAGAGCAGCTGAGCGTAGATGGTTTGACAGAACGGTCTGGGCTGAAGCAGGCAGGTAGGGAGACCTGAGGATACTTGAGCAGGATACCTGGGCAGGAGAGTGACAAAGGAGACAGGAAAAGGGACAGGGGACCTAAGCATAGCAAGGAGCAGATCTGAAGTGTGGCTTTGAGTGAGATGAAAGGGAACAAATTTTCCTTATTCAAGGAGTTATATTTTGTCCTTGCTGTGTTGGAACAGTTAAACAAAAAATGTAATTTTTGAGTTGGAAGCCTTTATTGTCCCACATTTTTTTACTTTAAGGGGAGGATGAAGGACTTCAGTCCCCAGGTTCTGGATGCATAGAGGAAAGGGTTGTGGGGGCATATGCACAGTTCATGGACAATTCAGCCAGGGATCCCAGTTCTCATATGAGGATGTAGGCACAAGAAGCAACCAACATGTCCAGCAAGGCCTCACATCTCCTATATGTGGTCAATAATAAGAGTATTTTCAGCCAAAAAGATTTTGCTTTCTTAGTAAAGAATAAAAAATCTTCAAATCAATCGCAGAGGTTCAGTGAAAATATTTTCCCAATTTATCACTATTTATGTATGTTAATTTAGTGCAACTTAGCCTTTTGTAACAAAATTTAGGTGGATGGAGATAAAAAAATAATTTTCATTGAGCATTTCAATAGGGAAAGCAATCAACTTTGGACAATCTGTAGCAAGGAGCACTCTGGACAGAATCCACGTGGAGCTTAGGGACATCCTTACCCACAGGAGTGAGAGCGTTTTGATGTAGTGAAGGGTCAGTGTTATGGGGCGAGAGGTCTATGTTTTGTTTGATGACTGTGGGGTCTCCTTTTGTTTTCCCGAGCGTGATTTGGCTTATCAGACTTACAGCTCCTTTAATGGATCCTCTCCCAAGAGATCTCTTCTGGGCAGCAGATTATGTAGAAGTACAACTTAAGTACTGGTGTCACTTTCAGAAGGTGCCTGTCTCTCTCCATTAAAATAGATCAGACCTTCAGGATGTTTTTCAGCTTTTCTTGATTTTTCATTCATTAAATACGAGAAGAGCTTTTTTTTTTGCAAATGGAGGGACTGTCCTTCCAATGCTTGGCTGCCTCTTAAGACCCATCAGTTCTTCACGCTTTCCCATGTGCTCTTGCATCCCTTATGTGCAGTCTTGTAGGTTCTCCTGAGTATTTACCAATTTCCATTTCCGCTTTAGCACTTAGCTGCAGGTTTGGATGTGGATTAGCTCACCGAACTGAGAAAGTTAGCACGGCTTTATTTAGTGTAAAAAGGGTTATTACTTTGTAGCTTTGTTATTTGTAATTATTTAAAAGAAAAATTAACCAGCCAAGGGTCTCAGACACTGTGATAAGTCACATGTATGTTAAACAAAGAAACCCCTTCTTACAAATAAACTAGTGAACTTTATGTGTCTTTTAGCCCTTTTTATTTATCAAATTACATTTCCCCTTCTTTTACCATCAGTTTCTTAAGAGCATGAAACATATCCTCTTATTCCACATTTCATTTGCTATGGTGAAACAAACAGGATTTTGTATTGAATTTTGTATTGAAGTATTTGGCCTTGAAGTTTTCGGCCTTGAAGTTTTCAGAAAAGCTGCTTTCAGCTGAATTAGTAACAAGGCTCAACGGTGCTGATGGCTGATGCTGGTTCAGAACAGCTCTGCAGGTACTTGAGATTGTTCTTGTGAGATGCAAGAGGTTTGACCTAAATGTAACTCCCAGCAGCTCTCAGCCTCTCTTGTTCTGCTGATCTTTCTATAGAAGTCTAAGACAATTCAAAACGGTGACAAGAAAAGCATCTCTGAATGTAATTATTAATTTTTTCAATTAGATCTTAATCTATATAATCAGTTAAAATCAGGCAAACGCGTCACAAAGTTGAGATTTGTTGATCATGAATTTTGAGCATGTAACAGTCACAATTTACTGTCTGAAAATCAGTGAATTAAGTGGGAAATAGAGGAGATCTGTCCATTAGCTGACATATCAAATTAATACAGTCAATAATCATGTAATGAAAGTAACACAGCATGAAGACTGATCTGTAAAATACAAACCTCTCGAGAGAAACTTTTCCATTTAATGCTAAATCTTTTACAGGGACATTCACAGCAAAACAGTTTATTGAATTAGTTAAACATTTTTAGTATCAAACCCAAATTTGTTTACCCACAAGCACTTGAAGCAAATTTAGACTCATGGATCTCTACACACTGAATACAGTATGGTTGATGTGGTCCCTCTCAATTTACTTGCTTTTTGACGCTGTAGCGGTTAGCTGATTTCACTTCCTCCTGTAAAGTACAGCACGGCCTTTGCCAGATCTTTTCAGTCAAATGCCTGGCAATTTTTAAAGTAGGAATAGTGTAGCTGGTAAGTTTAGGAAATGGTGCAGGTGTCTTTTTCATAAAAACTTGTTTGTGTGTGCTCAAATTCAATTACATGCTTACAACTTCAAAAGTGTCAGAGAGAATGGTAATGGATGATATTCCACCCTATAAGAAAACAGGAAAAAGGTACAAATAGTTCCTTAAAATCAGAGGAAAGATTCATTCATTACTTTGCATAGCCTTTGGGGGTCTGTGGCAGCAGGCAATGGTTCAGGGAGTATGCTGACATCATCGATTCATGACTCACCTTGTGTCGAGGGCATCAATTTTGGGTGCTTGGATTGGTTGAATTAACACTTCATCTTCTCTTTCCACAGGAAGAAAGCAGGTATCACTCTTTCTTGATGCTGCAATTGCCTGAGAAAGAGTACCATCTTCTGCCTTCATCTTGACCTTTAAGGTTGTGATTCTGACTTGTACTGCCATGCGGCACCTCCCCTCAGTGTCTCCTCAATGAATCATCCTACAGCTCTCCACTGTCCCCCAGCATAGCCTGCTTGTCCTCATAACTGGTGAGCATGACCCTTGTCAGTCGGGAAAACCGCCCTGAATCTGGCAGTTCCTTTCCAACATCCCCTGTTACAGCCACAAGCACTGCAGACTCCAAAAATAAACAAGGAGTGGGATAAACAGGAGGTGAACTTACGGAAGCTGCCTCAGCCCCCACTTCTTGGTAATAGCTAGAGGGTAGCACTTGACACCGATATGCGGTTGTTTTCCCTCGCCCACGCTCTTACCTTTAAGGGTCTTCACATGTTCAGGAGTATGACTGATGGTCCAGTCAATGGTTACAGCTCCTTATCCATGCTTCAACATCTCCATACATTTTCATATACCCTCTTAATGCCTCCTAAAATAGATGTAGATGCATTCTGGGAACTGTCACATCACCCTTTTACCAGGCAATGAATTAGAGAATTTATAATTTGCAGCTTTAGGCAGTACAGGGATATAAAATACTACTATCAATTGCTAACCAAGAAGCAGAGTGCTAATTTGGATTCCTAGTAATAAAAACTTCATACAAGGGAAAGAGAATTAAACCATAAGTGAACACATAGTCAGACTCTTCTGTAGATTATGAGTCTGATGGTAGATTAAGATTTCAGCAAATGCACCTCTGTTATTGAATGTTTTTTTGCATGAGAAGATTATAAAATACTAAAATGTTACTTAAAACATTACCGTATGCCTAATACAGTCAGAATGTAACAAACTGGTATGTTAAAGGATATGCTTCAAAGATGAGCCAGTGCAAGAAATCAAAAATTTCCTGTGGACTTTTCCTGTAGACACCTTGTGAAACATTATGCCCTTTTAAATTGGCTGAAAATGACTGTCCTGGATTGTTAATCAATCCAGAAAGTTGCCCACTAAAAAAATTAATCCACTGTGCCCACAATTTTACCCCCCTTTAGAATGTAGAGTATTTCTCATTACTGCAAGTTATTTTACATTACTAGCATTACTTTTGTTAACAGCTGAATGCAAAAGAGTTTCAAGTTCTTGAGCTTTCTTGAAATTATGAATCAGCCATCTACGTGTTTAATTTGGTGAAAAATAATTTATTCCATCTCTAGCAATGATACCTATGTCTTGGTTCAGTGCTGCTGTGATCATCCCTCATAGAAAGAAAGGCGCATTCTCTTCGGAAAAGTTCAGAACCTCAGGCATCTCCAATCACTTTTCATCCTTTGAAGATCCTCCCCTGAGGCTTCTGATGCTACGAAGTACCACGTCAAGCCCACACAGTGGGTTGTTATTAACTTCTATTCTGAAATTATTAAACTGGTTTTATGTGACTTAGGACATCTAACCATTCACGCCAGTAGCTTTTACATTCCGTTGGTGTTTCCAGCTAAGGACGCGGTCAAAGGGCATTTCACCTGCTGGCCTGATCCAGCAGCCTGAACACAAATGGGATTAGGGTGCAGAAAAGGAACAGCAAAGAGCAGAGGTGTTTAAAGAAAGGTTCAGACATCCTGTTTAAACACATTAATGAGACCCATGGAATACCAGCATGTTTGCGGACGGCCGGAATTGGCCTCTGCCGTTTTGCAACTAGCTGCAAAGGCAGGCTAGGCTCTGTAGCTGCTTGAATTTTACGCTGTGGCAGGCAGGTGTGGCTGAGCCATAGAGGGCAGACTCTACTTCTTTTTCCCACCAATTCAAGATACGCTTCTTTTCTTTCATTTTTTTCTTTTTTTTTTTTTTTCTTTCCTTTCCCCCCTCTTTAATTGGCTCCTTTTCAGAACTGATTTAGAAGCAAGGCTGCAGCTGACCTGGGTGTGACTAATTGGAATTGGGTCGTCCCACCTCTGATTCATTTCCTTCCTAAGGTCGAGAGGTAGTGACAAGCTCCATGAAAGGTAAAGGTCTGTGATGTGCTGCTGGACTGGAGGGCACGGCTGCCAGCCCAGCTTCTCCTTTCCCTGGTACACCCGTTACCACCCCCGCTTAATTTTTAACGGTGACTGAATGCATCTTTATGAGGGTCGTTACTATGATGAAGTCTGGGAAAGAAGACAGTAAACAAAATTTGATCAGGAGGTATGGGATGAACAACCTACTTTACCAAACGCATTGTTACAGTACACAGGAGGCGGTGGGCAAAAATAGATCGTACAGAAATGCTCCTGAAAACTATGTGTCCTTTTTCGGTCCACTCAGAGGAGATGTAAATACCCTGATGTGTTGCTTGATCCCAGAGTTTAGCATAATCTTTTCAAAGTTTGTCTTGTAACAATCCGTTTATTTAATTTCACAGACAGAACCTGTTGTTGGTCTGGCCATTGCTCTGAACATGAGAGCGCAGCTACTTTAGTAGCCCTGGCTGAAGACATTTTTAACATTGGATGACCTGCTCCTACTTACAAAATCAGTTTTTTACTCTACTGTTCTACAAGAGCATGGACAGATATTGATTCCCATGTGCTCATGGCCCATCTACAAAGTTGGGACTGTAGAAATCAAGTTTCTGGCCATTGCTCTGAACATGAGAGTGCAGCTACATTAGAAGCCCTGGCTGAAGACATTTTTAACATTGGATGACCTGCTCCTACTTACAAAATTGGTTTTTTACTCTTCTGTTTTACAAGAGCATGGACAGATATTGCTTCCAATGTGCTCATGGCCCATCTACAAAGTTGGGACTGTAGAAATCAAGTTTCTTTCACTGCAGAGAGCAGAAGGACTGCTGAGTTGAAGTTGCTGCCTTGCAGAGTCCTGTCAGGCACCGCTTTCTCCCCTCTTGCCTCTGGTCTCTTCTGAGCTGAACAGAAGGGTATTCAAACTTACTTAAAGATGCTTGAACGGTGTGATTTTGAGCGCAGACGAACATGTGCTTTCTCGGGCATGTCCTTCAAATGTGGAAGAAGTTACATACCATATGTTATGCTTCGGCACATTTCTTTCCTCTCTTTCTCCATTCCCTTTTCCATTAGTTATTACATCGCTGAATTGACCAGAGAGAACAATTTCTCATCCGGTTCTATTTCCTAG
The DNA here is from genome assembly GCA_013400135.1 of Rhinoptilus africanus. Taxonomy (NCBI): domain Eukaryota; kingdom Metazoa; phylum Chordata; class Aves; order Charadriiformes; family Glareolidae; genus Rhinoptilus; species Rhinoptilus africanus. The sequence goes on along the minus strand of VXBO01000271.1, from coordinate 11,727 downwards.
TTCTCCCCGTTTCAGCTGTATCCATCTTCTGTTTCTTCTCTTTTAAGCTCTACCAGGCCAGGACCGTGCACATGTACGCAGTGTGTAGCACAGCGGTGCTCTGGTCTGCGTCACTTTGCACTTTCATCCAGCCCTCAAAGGTGCTGCAGTGCTATAAGCACATGAGGTATTCCACTGACTTCAGTATGCCTGCTTCCTGGTTCAAAAGGGCTTTTTATTGCCAAAGGAGTGCAAAAAAAAAAAAAAAAAGCATTAGAATAAATGAGATGCAGGTCATAGATTTATGGATACAATACCCCAGCTGACAAAATTAATATACCACAGCTAACAAAACTAATCTAAAAATACCCTTTCAGTTCACCTGGTACAGGATTATGAGCAGATGAGGCCCAACAATATGTTCTTTGTGACAAATTTGCATTTTTTTCTTTCTGTAAATTTGCAGCACTTTGGACCTTGTCTGTGTGATGCTGATTTAAACTGAACTGCTGAAACAATCTCAAGACCGATGTGATTAAATGACTGCTAATCTCATGCTGTCCCAGTTTAATGACAATTTGTTTGATTTTTTGATTTCATCTGAAGTTAGCAATGATTTATTTTAAGGTCACACCTTCAAACTGCTGAAGTAAGGCTTCATATCCTTTGGGGGGTTTTAGGGGGTGGTTTTGGGTTTTGTTGGTTTGGGGTTTTCTAGTTTGGTTTTTTTTTTTAAGGTTTAAGTATATGATCATTTCACAGGCAGCCGCAGTGTTTATGATGCTGTTGCCCCTTCCGTGAAGGATTTCCCCACCGTGTGCCATGGCCAGAAAGCGTGCACTCTCCTTAGACAGTGCAGGGAAATTTTGCCTCTTTGTGTGCATCTTGTAGGGCAAGTTAAATTACTAGATGTTGTACTGAAGCATCTGAGAAATGCTTCCACATGCCATTCCACAGACACTGTTATGAAAGCGGTGACTTCCCCAGAACAGTGTTAAGAAATAACCAAGGTCAATGACATCTTGACCCAGTGCAGCTGCCAAAATGCAAGTCTAAGCTTTTGCTGTATCAGTTTTTAAACTGCTTTCTTTGGTATCTGCACTTTCCTTCCGAGACAGTGCCTCACTAATACATCCAAACAAACCTAGCAAAAGTGTAGGGGGGGTGAGAGTGTCTCCCCGAGGAACTTTGACCTTTTTTGCAGATGCTACGTGTTTGAATTACAGTAAAGGAAACAATAAATATTTAAAGCAGGGAAAAAGCACAGAAAACCCCTTCTTCCAATGTATATTTAAGAAAGTAAACCCAGAAATTCTTTGTGGTTACTTTAAGTGAAATAATGTCTGCAGGAACCATCACAACATATATTTGTGTGCACTGCACTAGTGAGACATTTCAGTGATGCCGAGTTATGGAGAGATGGGCACTTAAATTCACTTTGTGCTTTGGAAAATCTATTTGTTAACTCATTGTGCTTTTCTTCTGCTCTAAAAGAACTTTTATCACACTTTAAAGAAATAGATCTATTAATTAGTTTACCTAATCATCCGGGACGAAAGAGCATCAAAGTTACTGACTATTCATAGTGGGTATTTTTTGTTTTCCATGCAATAGTCCCTTTAATTCATGATGCAGTTCTTTACAGAGGCATCAATAAAATTTTCTAACATACTGACTGTAACCCAAGGGGGTTCATGTGCAACAAAATGCTAGTGGTAGGAGAGGGACACGGAGACGGACCTTCAGGAATTTTGAGAAGCAACAATCTACAAATTTCATCTCAGGCTTCTCAAACCCCCATTGAGCTGATGTATTGAATTCACATATCTGCCTTGAATTTTAGCAAAGAGCTCCAATGCAAAATGCATTAGGTCATGTTTAAAGAAACACCCTGAGTATACCAATGCTCACGTTGCTAAATGACCGTGACAAGCTAATTATTCCTCAGTGTGCTGTGAAAAAACTCTCGTCCAAATTTTTCTTTGACCCTGTTGCTGTTCATGCATTTAGACCACTTACGTGAGCGTGGTTATGTTTTATATGTGGAGATTTTCATGTAGCCTGAGGCAAAAGGTAGAAACCAAGCAATAGTATTAACAGATCTAGTGAGCGGGCTGCTTTGCAAGGAGGGCACGGGTTAAACCACTCTCTCCTTTCCCCTCTGGACTTGAAGAGGTTGGAGGATCTTTACACAAGTCCCCAGGAAAGGCTCTGAGAGAGGCTCAGGTCTGCATAGCCCCAAGGACCATCATTTTGGGCTCCCAAGTCCCAGTGATGACATAATTGAAAGTAACATGAGTGTGGACACAGTCAATTATACTCACTTTGTTGTAAAGTCATTCAAACTTGAGACATATTAAGATATGGACATGAATTAGTTAATCTGAATTAACTTGTCAGGGAAAGCATATCTGAAGCCTTGTCCCAGTCAGAGACATATTTAAATTACCTACTACTGCTATTTAGTTGTACAACTAAAATGCCTGTTGCTGCTAAAAGAAAAATTGCTGTGTTTGATTGTTCTTCTTTCTTCTCAAGCAGATGTTTGGCCATAATTTGTCTGTAGTGTCTTAGCTATTTCTAGAATAGACATAAGCTATTATTTTTATGTAAAAAGGCCTATAAGTGGACAGAGCAGCTCCTCTTGGATCTGAGAACAGCCAAGAACAGGTCTAAATAAGCCCTCAGAGGTCATGGTGCAATCTGAGGGTGAGCAGGAACATGATCCTTGCCCTGCCTCCCAGTGAAATGCATTTCTGCCACTCTAGCCTTACACTGAGGGGGTGGAGGTGAATGGGGTAGGGATGGGGGTGGTGCCTGGGCCCCAAATCCAGGCAAGGCAAGGGAAGAACACACTAGGTTTTCTCCAGGATACGTGAGTTCACAAATATTAGGACCGGTGGAGTCACAAGGCTGGCTTGTTGATTTAATACTATTCAGCTGTTCTCTGTTTCCATGTAACTGTACACCTTTCCCTGCAAAACTATTTATTATACGATAGTATTAATAGCATTGGTTTTTCAAAGTCACCTACCACAACCTGTCCTCACATCTAGATCTCGGACTCTCTTGTGGGATTCTGGGAAGAAATTGTTTTATCCTACCCCAAAATTTCAAGTTTTCTGAGGTAAGAGACAGAGCTTGTATAACGTTTCTGCCCTTAAACCAGAGCTTCCATTTGGCTGTAAAAGCCTCAAAGCACAAAATGTTCTTTGTCATTGACCCACTAATTCTCAACTTGAAGTTGCTTGTCCTTATGACAACCAGAGAGTAGCATCTCTTATCAGCAAATAAACTGCGGTGAGGCTGGAAAGTCCAAGCTAGTCAGAAAATTTAGGACCCTTTATGCTGGCTGTGAAAGGACATTAAATCATGTGTGTCAGATATCTCAAGAATTCCCACTGCATCTTATTTAATTTTTTATCAGTTTATTTTGGGATTTACTGGAAGATGTGAAAGCATATTTTTCTGCCTATATGAATGTGCTACTTTTCTTTATAGTAGGGACTCCTCAGGCTAAAAACATGGCAGTAGACTGTTCTTTATAGGTTCACTTCAAGTAAATTATTTGTTAGTCCTTGAATTGGACAGCAATTTGGTTTAAGTACATATTTGGTTGCGTAAAATATCTGATATGATTGAAGTTATGGATTAAGAGATTTTCCTCTTTGGGTTGTTTAACTACACATTCCTTATTTGAAGCTAGGGCTTGACATCTCTAGCTGGGAGCATTTTCTAATTAAAGAAAATATTCTTTGGAGGTCAGGCCTGTATTAGTAACCTTCAAAATAAAATAAAATAAAAAAAAAAAACAAACCACAAAACAACAAATCCCATAGACAGTAGTCTAACTGTATATTGAGAGAATGATTTTTATTTAGGAAAAATGCATTAAATGCTCAAGGAAAGAAAATATGTATCTCTGGTTTTGAATTGGGGGTATTATTCAGACCTGGTATGCACACTTCTATGAAGTGATTTGGCAATCTGGTGAAGCTGTTCACTCGGAGAGCAGGTTAGTAGTATAAGCTAGGTTCAGAATAAAGTTATTTACTAATTTATCTTGTTTAAATGTGAAATCTGTTTGAGAAAATCCTTTCTGACTTCTTAAAGACCCAGTCCTCTTTCATTAGCAACTTTTACATAGCAGCAATCTTCTCTCCTGACAGAAGACCTGGTAGCTCCACATTATTACAACTGACAAAAAAACCCTAAACAAACAAACAAAAAGCCCCAAACAATTGAGATTTTTACAATTTTACATTTTTACTTCAATAAAAGAGTTGCTGAAATGAGGCTATAAGATATCAAATCATTCTGGGTCTAATCTGAACACCATCAAAAATTACTTGTGTGACCTTGGTCTTTTCACCATTTCCAAAACTGGATATCTAAAGGCAGGCACCTAAATCTGTAATCTCAGTTCTGTCACTTTGGAAGTGTTAGAAATAGTGATGTACATTTGTGACTTGAAAGGCTGTCTAATGCACAGTATTAACAATTTTATTTTTGTCTCTTTTTAATCATCACAGTTAAATCAAACCAAACAGATGAAACTAAACAGTCCATTGGTTACTTCAACTGTTTGGGTATAAATAATGACCTAATACTATTTTTATCATCATTTCCCTAATAGGTGTCAAAGGCACTTAATATTTCTCTCATTAAAGCTCCTCTTACTGCCGTTGCCATGGAGTTGCGTGTTCTGAACCCAAAGACAGTCCTTCACCTCTTGGCCCTCAGAACCAGAAACAGTGAAGAGGTGCCACCTCATCATGGACGCAGAAGTCCTCTGGCACCTGCCTTCCACCTCAGCAGCTCTTTTGGCAAGGGCAGCCTAACAGACCCACGCGATATCCCTGGTATTCAGATTTGCTATTTCGAACACTGAGTTTGCCACCTGAGAGCATATGGCTACAATACAATTTTTCTTACACACTTACACTGCTTTGAAAGTCGGATGTCAGTTTTCCTCTGGGCTGGTGATTTGGCAATCTGGTGAAGCTTCACGGTCTAATGGAATTGTATATGTGCATGAGTGTATATATATACATATATGCATATTTATATGCATACACACATATGGGTTGCGCTAGTGTACAGAAGACTAAGCATAGTCCTTAAATCCTTCCTTTTAAATCTACAGCTGGAGGTAGGCAGGCTGCTGCTGATTATTGCATGCCTGTTTCAAATACCTAAGCTAAATGCTTACTCTCACCTCTGAAACACGGTATGGTGCTTTGTACTCAAATATTCTCCCCCTGGCCTATTTACATGCAATTACTTTGAGAAAATCCAGATGTGGAAGCCTGCTACAAGTCCTACTTTTCATAGTTTCATTCTGAAAATTGTTGGAAGTCTGCAATATTGCTGTGATATGGGGGTGGGGAGGATGGGGTGGTGTAAGTACTGAACCCAATGTGTGTAAATTTCTGGAAGTCTCTGCAACTGGTGCTGACACAACGGATTACTCAATATTAGCAAGGGAAAAGTTAGTGCTGCACTTGCTTGTGTAGGATCCACCAATTAAAATTTATATAGAAACTATCCAAGGCATTAAAAATATCCCTTGACAAGTCTGACTTTACTGTAAATGGAGACCTATTCTTCAGACGGGTGACCTCAGGAGGAATTTTCAGCAACTGCTACATCAAAAGGGTTTCTTCTTTCTACTTACTGTTCTCAGAGACATAAGGCTGTGGCGCATCAATAATAGCTTGTGTTTGTGTAATGTGATGCCATGAACCATAAAAACTTAAATTCAAGTAACTTGCTTAAGTAACCAGGGAAACCAAAAGCAGAAGAAAAATGTCCTTTTGCACCTCATAAAAACCCACAAATGGTGGCCAGTGCCTTGGGACAAACCTATGGTAGGCTTTTAAGGGAAAGGTGAATTTCAGCCTGCCATTGCTGTCCCTGTAAAAGTAAATTGCAAACTTAATAAAGGGGATATTCTGTTGATTCCGCCTCGAAAAATTCATAAAAATTCATTTTTTATGGATCCTATGTTGAGAGGGAAGTGCTGTGTCCGCCACTTCGTATTTGCTTCTTATTTATTCCTGTTAACGCAATAAAGGATTGACAGACAAGATGTGTGGAAAGCCAGATACAGAAAGGGAGCAAAGTGGGTGGCCATAACTTTAATAAGACATGTCCTCTTGCAGATTCTTCCTGTCATGTTAGCCTTGACTTACCACTTGATGGTAAGAGCAGCCACAGTGAGAAAAGAGACTGCCAGCTGCTGCTCCTAAAAACCTCTGTGCTTCTTTCTTCCTGCTAAGAAATAAAAAAGGGCACATCAGCTCTGGAAGTAGAGATTGGAGCTGAGGGTGTAAGCTTCCCAACCCGGGGTACTTATATGGACCCAATAAAACATGGGACTGGTTAGCTACAGAAATCGTCAAGAAGAAGCAGAAGATGTGGTGTTGTGTTGTATGGTGTTGTGGTTATCTTCAGGAACTACTGTGTGGTTAAAAAAAAAATTATTTTCATGCCTAACTGAGAGAGGCCAAAAATGGCAATTAGAGTTACCAGGTTTTTACAAAGCTGCTGCTGTTTTCTTGACATTTCAAAGTGTTATATTTGTCAAAGAAATATAATACTCATTACCTGTAAATATTTTTTAATGTTGTTAACCAGCTTTCAAGATTTTGAATTTTTCACATTTTGAGTTTTCATGCTCAGAAAATAAAGAAATTGAGATCTGAACAGATCTTTTCCAAGGCTATCACACTTGATAAAGGTTATGTTAAGAAATAAAATGAAATCTAATTGGTAATTTACATAAATATGATTTAAGTTATTTACTTAAGTCACTGATTTAAATAGTCTTGATTTAAAGAAATCTGCTTTACAGTACTATTATTAAGAACACGGAGTGCAGCAGCATGCAGTGATAGCCCATACATTTCACCTATATTGAGGCATGTTGTGTATCATGCATTAGTATATGGTACAGATCATGACTGAAGAAGTAGCATAGTTGGAAATATTAAATATGCCATCTTAAGTCATCTGGCTTGTAAATGTAAACACTAAATTCCAGGTTTATCAGGCTTACATAGCTGAAAATTGCTCAACTACTTCCAGGTATGAAAGTTAGAATGACAGAATGGTGGAATGGTTAGAGTTGGAAGGGACCTTAAAGATCATCTAGTTCCAACCCCCCTGCCATGGGCAGGGACACCTCCCACTACACTGGGCTGCTCAAAACCTCATTCAGCTGAGCCTTGAACACTTCCATGCCCTTTTCTGCCAGACAACTTTCCAGCCACTCCGCCCTGAGCCTGTAGCGCTGTATGGGGTTGTTGTGACCCAAGTGCAGGAGTCGGCACTTGGCCTTCTTGAAGGGACCTTTAAGTGTCATCTAGTCCAAATTCTCTGCAATGAGCAAGAACATCTTCGACTAGATCAGGTGGCTTAGAACCCCATCCAACCTGACTTGAATGCTCTCCAGGATGGGACATCTACTGCCTCTCTGGGAAATCTGTTCCAGTGTTTCACTACCCTCACTCTAAAAAAAAATTCTTCCTTATATTGAGTCTGAATCTTCTCTCTTTTAGTTTAAAACCATTCCCCCTTGCCCTATCACAACAGGCCCTGCTAAAAATTTTGTCCTCATCTTTCTCGTAGGCCTCCTTTAAGTACTGGAAGGCTGCCATAAGGTTTCCCCGGAGCCTTCTGTTCTCCAGACTGAACAACCCCAACTCTCTCCGCCTGTCCTCATAGCAGAGGTGCTCCAGCCCTCAGATCATCTTTGTGGCCCTTCTCTGCACCCACTCCAACAGGTCTGCATCTTTCCTGTGCTGAGGGCTCAAAAGCGCAGTACTCCAGATGTGTTCTCACCAAAGTGGATTCGAGGGGCAGAATTACCTCCCTCGAGCTCTTGGCCACGCTTCTTTTGATGCAGCCCAGGCTGCTTTCTGGGCTGCAAGAGCACATTGCTGGCTCACGTCCACCACTACCCCATGGTCCTTCTCCACAGGGCTGCTCTCAACCCCTTCATCCCCAGTCTCTGTTGATACCGGGGCTTGCTCTGACCCAGGTGCAGGACCCTGCATCTATCCCTGTTGAATCTTATGAGGCTCACACGGGCCCACTTCTTGAGCTTTTCCAGGTCCCTCTGGATGGCATCCCATACCTCAGGCATGCCAACTGCATGACTCAGCTTGGTATCGTCCGCAAAATTGCTGAGGGCACACTCGATCATGCTGTCGATGTCATTGATGACAGTACTGATCCCAGTACAGACCCCTGAGGGACACCACTTGTCACCTATCTCCATCTGGACATTAAGCCATTGACCACTACCCTCTGGAGGTGACCATCCAAACAATTCCTCACCCACTGAACAGTCCACCTGTCAAATCCATATCTGCCTAATTTGGAAAGAAGGATGTTGCAGAGGACCGTGTCAAAGGCCTTACAGAAGTCCAGATAGATGACATCTGTAGCTCTTCCCTTGTCCACTGATGTAGTCACTCCAGCATAGAAGGTCACGAGGTTGCTAAGGCAGGACTTGTCCTTGGTGAAGCCATGCCGGCTGTCTCAAATGACTTCCCTGTCCTCCATGTGCCTTAGCACAGCTTCTAGGAGGATCTGTTCCATGATCTTCCCTGGCACAGAGGTGAGTCTGACCAGTGGGGAGTTCCCAGTGTCTTTTCTGCCCTTATTAAAAAGGGGTGCAATGCTTCCCTTTTTCCACTCACCAAGGACTTCACCTGACCTCCATGACTTTTCAGATATCACGGAGAATGGCTTGGCAGCTACATCAGCCAGTCCCCTCAGGACTCTGGGATGCACCTCATCAGGTCCCATAGACTTCGGTGTATTCAGGTTCCTCAGGTGGTCATGAACCTGATCTTCTCTTACAGCAGAAGGGACTTTGCTTCCCCAGTCCCTTCCTTGTGGTCCATCCACTCGAGATATGTGTGCAGAGAGGTTGCCAGTGAAGACTGAGGGAAAAAAGATGTTGTGTACCTCAGCCTTCTCCTCGTTCATTGTTACCAGTTTGCCAGTTTTGCTCATCAGGGCTTTTTTTGACCTCCCTTTTCTGGCTGACATAGCTGGAGAACGTCTTCTTTGAGTCCCTTGCCAAGTTTAGCTCCAGCTATACTTCTTCACCCCATCCTTACTCAACCAGGCAGCTTCCCTGTAGTCTTCCCAGGATACCTGCCCGTGCTTCCACTGTCTGTGCATTTCCCTCTTTGCCCTTTAGTTTGACCAGAAGGTCTCGACACATCCATGCTGGACTCTTGCCTTCCTTTCCTGATTTCTTTCACCTGGGGATTGAGAGCTCTTGTACTTTATGAAAAGTATCTTTAAAGATCTGCCAGTTCTGCTCTGCTCCCATGTCCGTGATGGCAGTCCCTTGACCCCAGTGTGTTTTCAGATGCAACTACATTGTGAAGGAACCAGTGTCCTTCTACAGGTCTCACTTCTGAGCAGAATAATACATTTAATCAGTTAAAGTAGTTTTCTCTCTTAAAAACAACTGTTCTGTTAGACAACATGCCTTAATACGCGTAATGTCTATCTTGGCTTCTTTAGCGTTGTAGTACTTTACAGTAGATGTAATAAATTTCTTCCCTATTTTTCTTTGCTTTAAATGGCTAGGAAAGCAATTAATAGTTTGGGCTTCATCGTCCTGCAGAACAATCCTTTCTTTTCAAAGCCATGGTATGTGCTGCATGGGGAATACACCTGCCTCCTCCAAGCAATTCCTCAACAAAATTGTATGTTTTTGGAGAACTGGCACAATAGTTTACCCAAGTAACTCAATACCCTACTGCATAGACTGAATACAAATTTGTTGTCGTGAGAAGAGATTTTCTGCCTTTATTTAGGGCTCACTCAAAGTGCACCCTTGATGCTTCTCTAGTGGTTTTACTAGGAATAATGAGATCTAATATCTGTTCTCGGCACAAACACCCAGTGCTTTCTATACAGGCTTTGAAGTACTATGGAGATTTCACTGATGGCTATCTCTAAAAAACTGATTCACCATCTGGAAATGTCCACTGCATTCATTTTCTGTGTCTCGTTGTGCCTGGCAGCCAGAGTTAGCTGGGAACTTGTGTGAAACTTGTCGAGTCAAAAAACCCCAAGATATGTTGTTTAGATTTAATTTGCTCAATTTGTAGTTTAAATATATAGACTAAATAGAATAGAACAAACTGTCAAGGCTCTTACACCATCAGACAAGAATCCAGGACCAGATTTTGTAAATAAATGAAGTCAATGACAGCTAATAAATATGTATGGAATAGAAAACTTTTCTAACAAAGTTCTCATTGTTAAGGGGTCCTCTTCAGACCATAGCCCCGCTTATCTTTCCAACAGTGGTCTATTACACTGACATTTCACAAGCTAAACCAGGTAAATCTATACGGGGCTGGGTTCAATACTTCATTGGCATTTAATCTAAACTAGGTTGTATTCAGAACTGTTTAGACTGTTCTGGCTTTTATCTTGCTGGTTGCCTTTGTTAAGGGATTATTTTCATTTTCTCTTTTAACTTAATGATTTTGAGTAGGAAAAAAAAGAGTGTTTCTAGCTTAGACTTTGGAACTGCATGATCAGCTGCTCATCTTGTCACATCTGGTGGGAACAGGGATGTGCTTAATGAAATGAGCCAGGTGATATACACTTTATTTCAGAAAGGTGTTTTAAAACCTTTTCAAGTTGCAGTTTTATACAGATTGTTTTTAACACTAGCCAAAGGAAATCTTGCTGTAACTGGCTTTTGTTTTCATGCCTGTGACATTTGATTTTAGGGTTGAAGAATTAGCACAGCAATCTTGTCAGTGTTGTACAGTCATATCTCTTACATAAAACTGATTTCCTTGTGGTGTTTTGGTGGACCGGCTTTGGGAATGAATTTTGCATTAAAACATGAAGGGATTTTAGAATATCATGCTATTTTCACCGCCTGAAGTTATCCATGAGTAAAATACAGACTGTATATCTATGCCTCTGACTGCATGTGTGTATATGTAAATATATACATATTATACAAAACATGATATTTTTACATATATATTAATATACATTATCTATGTGTCTCATAAAAATTACATGAAGAGTGTTATTGCAGAAGTCTTCAATAAAAAAACCTCAGCTACTCATTCATTGTCCTGTGTTCACTCACTCAATACTAACTGAAAGGCTTTTTTTCCCCTAAAAAGCTTCTGTCTGATCTTATCAGCAAATATACTCTAACTTAATTTATTTCAAGTACAGCTATCCTCTTATTCTTTCAAAATACATGCTACAATAGGTTTTATAAACATAAAAAGGTTTCTCACTAATGTGTTAAAAAATGCCAAGATGAAAGCACCAAGATAAAAACAAAAAAAAAGGTGTGCTAAATATAATTTTCTGTGAGTTTCACTTTGATCCTCTCTATTCTCATTTTGAGTAAGCTAAATCTGGGTTTATAAACCAAGAAGAGGACTTATCAGATAGTGATGCGGAAGAGGACATATCAGGTTGTCAAGCACTGGTTCTTTGTAACATGTAGGGCAGGGGTTGCTGGCTTCCAGCGCGACCTTATGGCAACTGCAAACAGCTCATGTACCTCCATTTCAATTGATAAAGATTGCTTGCTGTGAGGTTGCAAAGTAAATGGCAAATAATTCAAGAAAGATTCCTTCATAATCCCAAAGATTCACTTACACTTTTCAGTTGACTCGTTTATTTGACCTTGGCTTTTACTTCCATTTCTCAATTTCCTTCCTTCCTTCCTTC
>VXBO01000270.1:1332-15608 GCA_013400135.1 Rhinoptilus africanus | reverse complement strand
AACTCTGCATGACAGTACACTTCTTTTACCTGTACCTTTGCAAAGCTGAGGGATCAAAATTGCAATTCAAATCAGAATTTGCTGCTGTAAATTCAGTAATCCCAAAGCGCTGATAAAATTTTGGCCCTGGGTTATTGCTCTGATTTTCATGAAAAGCCTCTCATAAAATGTCTCTCAACTGAAAGCTAATGTTCAATTTACTGCCAGTTCATTTTCGTGATTTCCTGAGTTTGAGTCCTTCCAACAGGAAGAATAATAACGTAACCTTGTAGCATTTCTTTTCCCATGTATAATATATTCAGTGGTAGATGATTGATATTGTATCAGTGAGTCCCAAAGAATGAAGTGTTCTAAAGTTCCATTGTTACTTGATGGCAGCATGTGCAAATTCTGGTTTAATGTAGTTCTTAAGCGGTATGAGCTATAGTAGAGAGGGAGCTGAAGGATTTTTATTTAGTGTCTGATGTCTTAGTCCCACCCTCTATCATGCAGAGAGTCATCAAATCATAGAATTGTTTAGGTTGGAAGGGACCTAGGGACATCTCTAGTCCAGGTCCCGCTCAAAGCAGAATCAGCACTGAGTTTAGACCAGTTTGCTTATGTCTCTGTTTAGCTGGGTCTTGAAAACCTCCAGGGATGGAGATCCCATAACCTCTCTGAACAGCCTGGTTCAGTGCTTAATTACTCTCTCAGTGTAAAAGACTTTGTCTACATCCATTCCTGTTTCAATTTTGACCCCTGCATCCTACCACCATGCACTGCAGTAAAGAAGGATTCTTCATTATCTCCTCTCAGCTCTTGGAAAATCCCCCCAAGCTGCCTCTTGTCTACGTTAAGCTGGGGTCAGTTCCCTCTTCATAGGTACTGCGGTTCTCTGACTGTGTTGGTGCTGCGAACAGTATATTCTCCACTTAGGAGAGTTTATGCAGCATCGTAGAAACAGACACACTAAGTTTTCCCTCTACTTAGTTCAGAAAAAAAAAAAGCAAACCAATATAATAATTAAAATTATGAAAAAAGATAATCTTGTCTAAGAGAAATAAAACTTAATTTAACTTCAAACTATTTGGATACTTAAAAAAATTCTACCCACTCTTCATATGAAGTGAGGTGATATATTTGTTACAGCGAGTACCAAGATACAGAACTAGTAGCAAAAGAGACCATATTTTGAAATTTATAAAAAGGAATCAGATATGAAGAAAACATCTGTGAGGTCAGTTGGACTATGGAAACTTGGTTAGAGAAGGCATACTTGGGCAGAGTCCTAGAATACAGGAAACAGTTTTTATTTAGAGGCTTTCAGTCATCTTGCACCTATATTGAAATGGAACAGATAACTTCAGTTAGCTTCTTTCAGACCGTAGCATCTATTGTACAAAGTTCTATTTATTAGAGTCAGTTTCTGTGTCCTTTCTAATGACCCAATTAACACAGTAGGAATAACCTTTCTATTACAATACTGTACATACTCACCTTCAGTTTAATTACACAGAAATCTTCAACCGCCAGTTGTACAGAAAGAGTAAATTGAATGCTTAGACCAATCACAAAATTTAGCTAGTGCAAAGATTTGGCAGGAGAACAGTGCACGCTCTTGAATTTACAAGGAATAAACCAATACACATATGCAGATACACAGATGAATTATTGGAAAGACCAGTGGTCCAAGAGCTGCCGAAGAGGGAGCAGGGGCATGGTATACCAGCTGGGCTCCATGACAGACTGTCTGCTGTATAAAGCCAGTACCATTGAAGATTAAGAGTGCTCAGGGCTCTTTTGTAAAGAACAGTACTAAGCATCCCAATCTTTAAATTAACAAATCTGTATGCTTATAGATTATTGTGATAATGTTTTACTGTTTCATAATTAAAAGACACTGTAATCCAGATTAAAAAACCACACATTTTAAAATCAATTTTGCTAATTGCTGTTACTCATGCATGAATATAAAGGCCTACTTTTAAGTCTTCTCCTTGGTAGGAAACAGTTATAACAGTTGTAACAATGTTTGCATCCAAAAGATGCACAATACCCTGTTGTAGAAAAATACGTGGGTTCTTGGATGTATTTATTTCTTTCTTTGAAAAGACTTGTATTGAGTATTGTGTAAAGTGACAAATATATTTTTCATGCCAGATGAATCCAAAGATATATAAAAATCATTGTTCTATCTAAGTGACTAAATTCAGTAATTTAAGCCTAATGCTGCAAGTATTTATGTACATGCTTACCTTTATTACTGTGACTATGCTTTTGAAATCAGTGGGATTATTCATGGTATTAGAGTTAGGTGCATACACAAGCATTTGCAGTATTGAGCTGAAAAAGTCTGGGTTTAAATACAAGCCTCTAAAAACCATGATCAGGCTGTACAGTATCCATCTGATTGGTCTGTTTTGGACAATGGAAGAAGAAGATATTTTGCGATCCTCTTTTTTTCTAATTTGGAAAACAAAAACATAATAACGGAGAGAACAATAATGACACCCAGTCCCTCAAACAGATGGTGATACCATTTTCTTCTGAATCTTGTTTTGAAAATGAGTAAGTAGGACTGGAGTGAATTGTTTTTCTTTCTTGACTTGGTATGATTATTTGATGTGAATCTTAGATATAACTTTGCCATCACCAATTAACCTCCAGCTTTGTTGGAGGTAATTGTATGTACTATAAATGGTGTGCCATAAGTATCTGAGCGCTCTCTCAGAAGTGCATGATCTCTTCACATGCAGTATTGTGTAATCTGAGACATTTCCTTCGATACAGTGTGAAGAGAAGTGGTCTTTTAGCCTTTCAAGTAAGCAAAGGTTAGTGCAGAATTGGGTACAGAGGAAAGACTGGAGTAGCAAACAGTCCAGGACAGTGCATTCCTCAGCATATGAAGTAGGTAAAACGTGAGAAGTAGCAGTGGCTTCCATCCTTTTTTGAAGAAGCCAGCGGCAAACAAAGCAAAATTGTTCAGTGTATCCTCTCTGAGGGTATTGTCAGTGAAAAAATGCCCTTTATATGATCTGTGGCAAACCTGGCTGGAATGTCCATGGATACATTGTGCCCTTAACAGCACTTGGGTTGTCAGCCAGCCAGCAGCCTGTTCTCAGGTTAAACTTAGTGGAACCAGAAGAACATTGAGTTGGTGAAGCTGTGAGCCATAGGAAGGCCTGCAATCAGTTCTGTCTGTGAGCATGTCTTTAATTTTCTAAGAGTTTTGACACTGTAGCTCTGAGGCTATTTTTGCATCTGACTGTGAGTGGACAGGGACACAATAAACTTGTATCATGATGTGGGAAACAGCTATCACAGATGGATTCCAGAGCAGAGGAGAATGTTCCACTGATGATGACACTTACTTATGCCTCCAAGAAGAGGCCTTTATCGGGGAAGAAATACTACTCAGCCATAGAGACAAAGGTGCTTCTAAGCAGAATTGTGGCAGCTGGTGCTTTGTACTAAAGAAGGGCAGTGAAAAGTAATATCGTGTAACTGTCTTTACAGAGAAAACCAAGTCACAGCAGTGAAGTGCTGTTTTACTTATTTGTTTCTACATTACGGGTTTCTCCTAGAATACCTCATGCACCTCTCCACATCTCTCACCTACACGGTATATGCCTCCAGAGGTCTGTAGTGTAGACCTAGCCTGAGGCTTTAATTCTCCAGTGCTCTTTTCCTTAGAAATTGCAACAGCTCCTTTTCTGCACAAAAGTAAAGGGCACAGTAGAGGGTGTGGGAACTTTGTAATGGGTGGACCTCAAAACTTCACATTTTATTTGGGTTAGTTCCCCAAAATTTCCATGCTGCTCGCCCAACCAATTCAAACTGTTTTGATCAGCAGAATTAAGCACAATATAATAGGACTGGCTTATATGGTGGCACTTTTGAATCCAGACAGTGTCACAACACATAAGTACAAAGAGGTAAATAATGACAATTAACTGGACTTCCTTGAACCTCCCCAGAAATATTCTGTTTTATTCACAGCAAAGGTTCAGAACGGCTCATGTTTTAATTGAACCGCTTCACTCGTCCCTAAATGAAAACAGTTGCAAACAGTGTCCAATGTACATAGCCCCAGGCACTGTAAAACAATCAGATGAAAAGACTTTTCTTTGTCTTATTTATTTACTTGAAGCTAAAGAAAAATGCCAAAATTCTGCCCTTGAACAAATCACCACTTTTTACATACTTCACCCCAGGCAGAAGTTCCAGTTTTTTCCTAACTTATGATTTGTTTTTGTTTGTATTTGTGTTTGCATATTTTTGTATAACTTATTTGTTTACTTTTCCTGCTTCTTAAAATTGTCTCTTCTCTTTAGAAGTGGGGGAGAAGGAAAGAAATTGAGGTGAAACCACAACATGTTTTCATTTTCATGTAACAAACAGATCTCTTTTTTCACAAGCTTCTGCAGGCACTAAATACCAAATATGGCTTGAGACAATAAATTATAATGTCCTTCAGAGAATGCAGAGCTGGGAAAAGAACAAATGCAAGTGTTTGCAACATGTGTTAAGAGAGATAGCTGATTGAGATTTCTTTATTAACTCTACATTGTCTCATAATTTATAAAAAAATAATAATGATATTATTTATCTTTTTGTTGCTCATATTCAATTTGCCAAAGTCTTACGAGTGTGAATATGTGTCATTATTTCTGTTTTTCAAATGTATCTCTTATTAAAGTGTCAAAATCCCCATGGAAGCTATGGCTGGCATCTTTTCAAAAGACTGAGTGTCTTACGTTGGTCTTCACTGATGGCTGCTTGGTGAATATTCCGTGTTGTAACTTATAAGCAGGCTGAATCTTAAGTAGAGCAACAGGTAAGCTAATCAGCATGAGAGAAAACTCCTGGAGGGAAAGATATAAAACTTCACTTACCACTAATTTCAAAGAGGGCTGAATTACCTACAATAACATCATCCAGGAAGATTTCCTTTCATGTGTCAACACAGTGTAAAGAGAAGCAATTCTAGTATTCCAAGGCAAGGTTCTACAGAAATGAAGTTATGAAAGGGGGCCCTCATGTAAAGGAGACAGAACTCTTGTTTTGTTCTGTTTGATATATCATTCTATATTTTTCTATCTTTTCTCAGAGTCTTTTCTTTAGATACCTTCACATCAGGATTTGATATCATTTCATAGAGTCTTTCTGGGACACTGGAATTCTGCAACGGGACAGTCAACTGAGCTAGATCCCAGTGACTCCATGTTCTGCAAGAACCCAGTTAGAGTCCAAGGAGCGCAACATCAGAAGCAATTTATTTTCTTTGCCCTGGATTCTGTCCCTGTGTCCTTGTTTCACCTTCTCTCGCCCAAACTAGAATTCTTTCCTTCCTTGATCATTCAGCGTAACATTCATTTCTTATCACCAGATGAACCTCACATACTTATGTGCTCAAACACACTGTACAAAAATTAACTGGGCAGGTCCTATGGAAAGCTGAAGCATTTCATTATCTCTGTCCTGCTTTAACAAGCTCTACTGAAAAATGTAAATTTCATGGATAATGAGATTATAAATTAAATAAGGAACCATTTTCCTATCTTTGAGGCCTGTATGTTTTATACCTCCTCCTGCTGCTGCAGAAGTCAAAGGTAAACTGCATATTGAGATTTGTCCTGAGAAAAGTGAACATTGAAAAAGAAATGCTTGTTTATTAGATGAATTGGCTTCATCAAGGTCTGCCCTGATTCTTTTAAATAAGCATGGAAAAAACAATCTTCTGACTTTGCACGTTTGTATATATAGATAAGTTATAAGGAACATTCAGAAAGTCAGGTCAGTTCATAGGTTAGCCCCTATAAGTTCTGTGTTGTAAGCAGGTAAGTGTTTGAATGTAGCTTTTTGGACATAATAGAACATGTATGGGTTTAAAAAATTATGTCAGAAAATTGTCCTTCTTGAGTAAAGATTGAATACATTTGAAGGGACCCTGAGGATCTGCAGGACTTAAGTGGACAAAAACAATGCAAAAAGTTACCTAATTACAAAAATGTGTCCAGAACAAAAATGTGTGTCTGGAAAACCAGGTTTTGTTGAAGCCTGAAAACCTGAAAACCCCACAGTCTACACAAACAGAAATCTCTTACTTTCATCATGCATATAATTATAATGAAAAAACATATGTATTTGCTTAATGTTTCTGATTTCCCAATCTTCTGCTTCTTTGTACATTTTACATTGCTGTAAAATTAACATAATTGGCTTAGTTAGGAGTTTGGGATTTTTTTTGAAGGAATCATAGAATCAAAGAATATTTGTGGCTGGAAGGGAGCTCTGAAGGTCATCTAGTCCAACTCTCCAGCTCAAAGCAGGACCAAGATAGAGCAGTTTACTCAGGACTGTGTCTAGTTTGAATATTTCAAACAATAGTGACTCCACAAGCTCCTCACAAGGCAAGCTGTTCCTGTGCTAGACCACTCTCACAGTAAAAAAGCTTTTTCTTATGTTTAAGTTGAATTTCCCATGTTTCATTACGTGTCCATAATGAATGGAATATTTACACACCCCAAATTGGGCACACTTTTGACTACATCCTTAATTTTCTCATCTGTAACATATGCCACTATTATAACAACCTTTATAACATCAGCAGATATATAAGGCTGTTGCTGGTATTGAAACATTTTGTACTAGAGTAAGCATTAAGTTTAAGATTGTGCTGGGTTATACGCTTGCTGGCTTTTAGTAATGATTTTTAGTTTAGCAAAAGCCTCAAAGTGCCTGATACCAGAAGTGTGGTGCTGGTATAATCATTTGTATAATGATTTGAGAGTTGTAAATGTGCTTGTCTAAAAAGTGACTTCTATAAATAGGTAGACACTTGGAGGGCTCCAGTGGAGGAAGCGCTGAGCTTCAGCTGAGAAGGGAACTCGCACGAGACTTCCCATGGCCCCAGGAAAAAGCGTGTGCTGTAGAGTCAGAGAAAATGATTTTTTTCTCTTCTCTCCTTGCCCTGCTGTCTCTGATGATGTATTATTTTATGTCATATCTTGGTATTTTAAGTGTGGAACTGACCTTTTTATAAGCAGAGCAAAGGTGATGTATGTTATGCTCGTTTTTTGAAAGTGCTGTTAATGATCTTTTGGGTCTGCCCTTGTCCATGTAGTGTAAAATAATGTTGGGATGATAGTATTTTGCTTGGTTTCTTTCCAGTTTTTTTCTACTTGCCTTACTGCTTCTCTCTGTATGTGTAATATCTGACTGGCGATCCCACAAAAAGGTGTGTAATAATATATTCCAAAATCTTTTTTGCTACCCTCTCCTGGGAAACAGAGGTGTTGGCAGTAGTAATATTTTTCCATCTATTAACAAAGGAACAAAAGTGATCTTGCTTACCTTGTTGAATAAGTTTTTCAGAGCTATTGGCTGCGAAAGGACCAGACTTTGAAGCTCAGGCAAACCATTTCCCCTTGAATGTATAGTGGCATTGCTACCTATTCAGTTAAATTTCAGCTGGTTTATGAAGATCTGCCGTCTTCAGTAATTGGGCCTGGTACATGGTATGTAGTGTGTTGTTTTGAGGACAGCACTAAAATATGCGAAGCCATAGTTGCCAGAGTGTGCAGAAAGCCTGAGTCTTACCCAATCCATTTTTACAAGAAATAATGCCTTCTAGCAACAGAAATTTTCTCAAAATTTTGAGAACTCTGCACGGTTCTCATGCAGGGTGTACCAGTGGGAACGTTACTCGGGTAACAGTGTGCATGTGACCTTCTTGTTCAGCCGTTATAGAGTCCTTACTCATATAAAAATCCTGATGAAAAATGGAACCGAATTTGATCCATTACTTTTAATGGAAAAGATGGTAGAAACTTAACCAACTCCTGAATGCAGAAATGTCCTTTAAATTATTAACATCTTTATCTTAGTACAGCAGATCCCTCCCATCTTAGTGTCATGCTTTGAATAACAGGATGTAAATGGAAGACACAAATTTACATGGTAATCTGGCCCTTTGATGACAGCTTAGTCTTATATTACTATATACTATTCATTCCTTAGCTATTATACACAGGATTCAAATAGTAACAGTATCATCATGAATTTAAAAAATCTCCAAAGCCAGGAATTTCAGAATTCAGATTAATGGGTAGATTTTTAACTTGAGTGGATATTTTATTTATGTCACCAACTTGTGATGTGAAAAATTTCAAAATTATTCCTGACTTCCACTGAGTTTATGAGTGATTTTGGATACACTATTTCTGCCTTGTGTTTCTCTTAAGAGTCTTTGGCATATCTTTTCACCATTTATGTTAGTTTTTACAGAGTCTGTATTGGATACACAGGAAGATCAAAGAAAAAAAATGACATTTTCTAGACCTCATGTCTGTTTGACTCTGCCACCCGATGGTGGACTTTATTATTACCCACTGCCTTATCTCCATTTCTTAGGAGTTGTTCCATTATTATTTTAATTTTTTTAATACAAATGTATCTCCCATGGTACAAATTTCACGTCAATGTAGTAATATTGCTCACAGATAGGAATTGTAATGGAAAGCTGTCACATGGGAAAAAGGGTGTTTTTCCATGTAGATTTTTGATACTGGTATTGCTGAATACCATTTACAAACTCTGCTTACATATCACTTCTGGAAGTTTCTGATTCCTCCGAGATCAAAGTTCCTTTGATGTAGTGCTGTGAAGACCTAAGAAGAAATAAAGGATGCAAAAGAAGGGATTGCAATTCAAACTACTACATATCAATTATGGCATGGAAACAAAATATCTGTCCCTGAAGTGGTTAAAAATGTGAAATAATTTTATGTATACATGAGACCATTGTAGGCTTAAACCATATGCCTGAAGTGTGTTACAACCTCTCAACCGCTTCTGATGACAGATGTTGTTGTAGGATGAAAAGCTTAACTCTGTGTTACGGCAGAAAATGCGCCAAAGACATCCAAGCAAAGCTTTCATGTGATCTTGATGGGATAACTAGACAGTTCTCTAGAATATGTACTTTGAGAAGCTGAGGATTGGAATGGGGTGTCAGGATTATTGCTAGACCAGTCATTCCTCTCAGGTGCTTATTAATGGAACATGGAGTTTTTGAGGAAATGTACAAACTCATTCATCCTTATCAGCAAATGTGTCCAAAATAAGTACTGTCAACTGTCAGATCTGGCAAGTGCTGTACATACTGTACCCTGAGAGTTCAGTCACGATGCTATGAGGTTGTTTACTTTGCTTTTCTATCTTAAGAGTTATACAGGTGTGTACCTTGTGGGAAGATAAAAAAAGGGTGGGGGTTGAGAGGGAGGGAATGCTTAAGAAGTAGGATGATAATGAGCATAGTGCTATGTTGGGAAGATTTGATTGAGCCTCAAGTACGGGGTGATTTTAAAAAGCATGGTAAAGATTTTCAGTGCAGTGGAGAGCAGCTGGGTACTTTGAGGTTTGGTGCAAAGTGTAAGCTTACCCACTGACAGAGTTCAAATACCAACAGATACAATTATCGTAACTGTGTAATATTTCTAGGACTTCCAACCTAGCTATCCTTGAAATAAAGTAATAAGAAATGCAGCTCCATCTCCGAAAAGATGGGAGCTGGCAGAATTTTAGTCCACGTGTTTTTAGACTGTTCAAGTTTTTGTGGAATAAGGCTGCATGCCTATTTCCCACCCAATTTTGTTTTGATATATTGACGCATTAATATTTGTTTTTATTGACACATGAACATTTGATTTTGTCTTGACTTCAAGATGTCAATCTTGTGTCTGTTTAAGAGACTAATAGAGATACTGGTTGGAAGGGACCTTATTGATAAACTTGTTCAAACTCTTACTTGAAACAGGGTGAGTTGGTTCACTGCATTGTGTAACTCAAAGCTTTAGGAAGTCAGTGCGTTGCTGAAAGTGCTGAGCTATTTGACAGTGATTGGTGAGAGCAGTAGTAATTACAGATATGCATGATAAAGTGAGCCATCATAACTTTAACTATTTGGAATATATTCGCCTAAGCTGTGACATACTTTTCGTAGCTTTGGAGTGCCAAGATTTCAATACAGAGTCTGAACTAGACCACTTGTGGCACTTCGAAGTCTTGCTGCAGCACCAGGGCTTGCCTCACACCTATGAAAAGGGCAGGAACGTGCCTGAACTCTGGAAGAAGTATTTTGACATTTTGCTACTGTGGCAAACAGCAGGCATGTGGCTTTCATTGCACACTTCCAAAACAGCGGGGCCAGCTGGATTGGGTGGGCAGCCTGCCAACATCTAGTGACAGAGGTTATGGGGGATGTAGTTTGCTTCTTTGAACAGCCTGTAGAAGAAGCAACATGTAGCTCATTTTAGCAAAAACTGCTTTACTCAGAATACATCAGAGTATTTTGGCTGTCTACTTGATCTTGTATGAATGGACAGTTGCAAAGCCGCAATCTTGTTTCAGGAATACTGATCAGGCTAATGTACTTTCACCACAGAATATGTGAAAGATAAATTTCTCCATCAAAGAAAACAGAGGAGGAACTAGTATGTTCTAATATTGTATGGGGAACATTTTTTTTCTGACTCTAGAAGTAAATGAATTTGCTTTGTAAAGACATGATTGACTCTTCTGGGAACGACACTGTGTTGAAGTGAACGATCCCCACTATTTTGCATTTTAATTTTGATTTGTGTAACAGTTTGGATAACAGTATTTTCCTTAACAGATTGTTTTTGTGAGGTTGTGGAGCAGTACTGAGATGCTAACTCTGATATTCTGATGTTTGTGCTACTGCTATACTCTCTATATTGAATGAAAAGTAATTACACGAAGAAGTAGTGAATAATGATTGGTCTGTGCTGCATCCTCAGAACATAGGATAACTTAGTAAGTGGTGAGTATGGTCGAGGGAGGTGGTTCTGCCCCTCTGCTCTGCTCTTGTGAGACCCCACCTGGAGTACTGTGTCCAGCTCTGGAGTCCTCAGCACAAGAAGGACATCGATCTGTTGGAGCGGGTCCAGAGGAGGGCCACGGAGATGATCAAAGGGCTGGAGCCCCTCTGCTGTGAGGACAGGCTGAGAGAGTTGGGGTTGTTCAGCCTGGAGAAGAGAAGGCTCCGGGGAAACCCTATAGCAGCCTTCCAGTACCTAAAGGGGGCTACAGGAAGGATGGGGAGGGACTCTTTATCAGGGACTGTTATGATAGGACAAGGGGTAACGGCCCCAAACTGAAAGAGGGTAGATTTAAACTGAATATCAGGAAGAAATTCTTTACACTGAGGGTGGTGAGACACTGGAACAGGTTGCCCAGAGAAGCTATGGATGCTCCATCCCTGGAAGGGTTCAAGGCCAGGCTGGATGGGATTTGGAGCAACCTCATCTAGTGGGAAGTGCCCCTGCCCAGGGCAGGGGGTTGGAACGAGGTGATCTTTATGGTCCCTTCCAACCCGCACCATTCTGTGATTCTGTGATTTCAGTTTGTGGTGCCTGTTAGTCACAGTATAGAATTGTTGGAAGAATTTATTACTGCTGTGACCTGGGGGACATTATTAGTCATAGTATTCTGTACTAAAGTGCTCTAGAGAATCTAATGAAAAGGAAATAGTAGGTCAGATTAACACAGTGAAACTGATAATTATTAATTCTGGGCCTATATTCATGGCCATAGCATTGCATCTATGTTGTGTGATTGCATCGTTGCATCTAGGAAGTGATGTAGGTGAAGACCAGGAATTATTAGCAAAATGTAACTCAGATTAAGGAGGTTCAGTTCCAGTGTAGCTGACTGTTGCCAGACTAAGAGCAGGATTTTTCAGGGAAGAGGGAAAGTTTGGCTGTACAAGGGAGGTAAGCAGTGAGACACCTTTTGGAAAAATGCAGAATTCTGTCACTTTTTCTCATGTCCTGCTGGAAATGCAGTTTTCTACCCTCATGACATGACTCATTCTGTACAACTGGTTCTGTAGGCTGCACACAGGGATTGTTAAGCCTTAGATTTCCCTTGTCCCTTTCTTCTCTGGAAAGATGGTGGAGGAAACAGCACCTTTTCTTCTTTCTGTGAACAGACTCAGCTAGTCCTGATTTCCCCCAGGCTATTTGTGCCCTGCCTACATTGATCATCTAAATTCAAGACAAAGAAAACCTGATCTTTAGGCAACTGCTTTCTCCGTTTTCTTCAGTCATACTTTGCTTCACATTTGAAATCCTTAATGGATGTGTAATCTATACTATAGAGGGCATTTATCCTGGACACACACAACTAGAAGCCCAGCCAATTTACAGTCATTTGAAAAAGAAGATGGCCTATGCTATCCTCTGCAAAATCTCTTTTACTTTATTTTATAAGCAGACTAACTTCTGACTATCGGATGCCTGGAGTACACAGCAGTATCTCTTTTAGTGTGCACTTTGCTGTCTTTCCCTCTGCCATTAAGCCATGAACTGGGATGGCTTCAAATTCCAAACTCACCAGTTTTAATTTGCATGAATAGTGAAGTCATATGACTGATAAAATTTCATGGG
Organism: Rhinoptilus africanus; assembly: GCA_013400135.1. Classification (NCBI taxonomy): domain Eukaryota; kingdom Metazoa; phylum Chordata; class Aves; order Charadriiformes; family Glareolidae; genus Rhinoptilus; species Rhinoptilus africanus. Next base: position 3,156 of record VXBO01000270.1, on the reverse strand, counting down.
GAAAAACCACCGTTTGTGTATTGCTTTCTGTCATGCTGGAAGTATATCAGTGCTTCTGTCACTTGAGACAAAGATTTCCACTCTGAACTATATATATTAAAAATTCCTTAGTTTACGAGCAGTTGAAAAATGTGAGGACTTATTTTTCGTTCACTTATACTCGATTTCTACATGTATAGCTTCAATTGCTACTTTGAAGCCACACTAAATTACACCAATATAAATGAGAAATGGGCTTTAACAATTTATTGAAAAATTACCATGAAGTGTTAAGATCGTCTACAGAGGTGTTCAACCTCTGCAAGCAGAAGTGATCCTACAATAAATGTCAAAAAGGAAGAAAAAAATAGTGCCAAAAAGCTGCATTTATGCAAAATTCAAGTTTAGTTTTACACTAAATTCAAGAAAATTGTCTTAGCTTTCTCTGCCCACTACAGCAAATACATTAGACATTCTAACGTGGTGGAAAGTAGGCCGTGATGGAACTCAGCATATATTTTACCATATATTATGGATATTTGCATTTATGAGATAATTTTTGCTGGCATGGATGAAACAGCAATGAAAACATGATTGTACAATCCTGGGATGGAGTTTTTTGCAAATTCATAAATGCATGCAATGGAAACAATGTTTCTGAATAAAATCAAAGCGCTAAATGAACTGTTCAGTCATCTGAATGTTTCCATTTGGAAAGCTGAATAGAGTCCTATTTCTAATCCAAGACGGTTTTTATTAGCACTCAGTGCATTTAGCACAAGCACAGACCAGTTCTGAAATCAGCTAGGGTACGGCTTGAATAATAGGGAAGTTATTTTCTGCATAAACACTAGATTTATTAAGGCCTATTTTTTCTGTCTCATGAAAGACTAGTTGCAACTTGTTTGAGGAAGCCATCAGAACAATTTATACATGCTCAGGATCTTTGAGAAAAGAAGGTAGATTTACATCACTGTACAAACAATACTGCATTTATACCTGTTTCATCTTCTACAGAATGCCACAAAATACTGGTGCAGCAGTTACCTGCTCCATAACTTCCTTTTTCAGGATTTATGTAAAATTGGGATCATGCCATACTCAAAGTCCAGCTGAGTAATTCAAATGAAAGGTGGACAAGTTATGAGCTTTCTAAAATTAAGATTGTTTTTCATTTATTCTCTGTCTCAGCACCTTATTGGCTCACGTTACCATCTGTTCCAGTCATGCTGCTTATCTTCCAACCATTATCTTGCTGCCTGACAACTTACGTAAAATGTCCAAGAAGGTGCAGTTAATCTGTGCATAAGTACCCACTGTTAAAAAATATACCACACCTCTTCATAGAAAATAAATATTGGCAGGAATATGAAAAACAATAGCTAAAATTCCTATCAATTTTTAATTAATTCTGTTGTGCAGATGTGTGTGACTTTCTTCTGAAGTTTCTTTGTTCCCATATGTAATATGTGGTCAGTTGCCTTACTTCTGGGTCTTGGGTAACTTCTGTTCTTCATGTTGTATAATTATGCTCTATGCTGGAAAATGAAAAGGATGCATGTACGTTGATATTGTGGACAAGGTGAGGAGTCTGCTCTTGAGGTGAATCTCCCAACTGTTGCAATGTTTTTGGTGTTATGGGGTGGTCTTACAGTGCGTATACTGGATTTCTTTCAGATGAAAGAGAGCTGAAGATGTACTTCAGGAGCATGGTGGGCAACTCCAACTGTGAATCATAGAATCATAGAATCATAGAATCGGTGAAGTTGGAAGGGACCTTTAAGATCATCAAGTCCAACCATTAACCCACCCTGACAAAAACCCCTTCTAAACCATGTCCCTCAG